>JAFMOD010000562.1:279144-292513 GCA_019802435.1 Corydoras maculifer | reverse complement strand
CAGCCTGAACCGTTGATACAAGGCAGGATGGATCCATGCTTTCATGTTGTTGACGCCAAATTCTGACCCTACCATCCGAATGTCGCAGCAGAAATCGAGACTCATCAGACCAGGCAACGTTTTTCCAATCTTCTATTGTCCAATTTCGATGAGCTTGTGCAAATTGTAGCCTCAGTTTCCTGTTCTTAGCTGAAAGGAGTGGCACCCGGTGTGGTCTTCTGCTGCTGTAGCCCATCTGCTTCAAAGTTCAACGTACTGTGCGTTCAGAGATGCTCTTCTGCCTACCTTGGTTGCGAAATTAAGTGTTAACGAGCAGTTGGACAGGTGTACCTAATAAAGTGGCCGGTGAGTGTGTGTGTATATATATATATATATATATATATATATATATATATATATATATATATATATATATATGTATTGTGTGTGTGTGTGTGCGTATAAAGTAGTATACATTAGATATAAATATAGAATATAAATATAGCAGCATATAAAATGTATACAAACTGATGAGGTAGATGAGGTATTTTGGTGGAATGATAATAACATGAAAACTTTATGAGCCTCGCCTTGCACTGGTTTCACTCAGGGGCGGGTAGTTTCTCAGAATCATAATCGCCTTTATTGTCATTATAATTTTCATTACAATGAAATTTGGGTGCAACTCTAAAGGTGCTAGTAAAAAAGAAACATGAACAAAATAAAAACCAATAGAGTACTCTGTATGAATAAATGTAAGTAAAAATTAAATAAAAATATAATTAAAAATATAATAAAAATATAAGGCATAATATATACAATATGAAATACCCAAAGTGCACAATTTCCACTCAATAATTCCGTCTTTGTTGCAACTGCATATAGGGTTTTTTTTTAGCTGTAGTATCGTTAACAGTGCGGCATGGTGGCTTAGTGGTTAGCATGTTCTCCTCTCAGTGCTAGCGATTCCCGGTTCGAATCCCCATCTGGGTGGAGTTTCCATGGTCTCCCCGTGTCCGCGTGGGTTTCCTCCGGGTTCTCAGGTTTCCTTTCACAGTCCAAAAACAGAGTTTTGAGAATGACACAAATATTATATTTTCACATGATCTTCTGCCCTCTGGTTTTTATGTGTGTTTGTCAGATGTTTTTATCACATACAGAAATATAATTGCAATTACATTATGAGTAACAAAAGCTTTTATTGACAGTTAGAATGACCGTTAATGCAGCAAGTCAATATTTGCAGTGTTGACCCTTCTTCAGGACCTCTGCAATTCTCCCTGGCATGCTCTTAATCAACTTCTGGACCAAATGCTGACTGATATCAGTCCATTCTTGCACAATCAATGCTTGCATTTTGTCAGAATGTGTAGGTTTTTGTTTGTCCACCCGTTGCTTGATGATTGATCACAAGTTCTGGGATTAAGATCTGGGGAGTTTTCAGGCCATAGACCCAAAATCTCTGTTTTGTTCCCTGAGCCATGTAGTTATTGCCTTTGCTTTATGGCAAGGTGCGCCATCATGCTGGAAAAGGCATTGTTGAGCACCAAACTGCTCTTGGATGGTTGGGAGAAGTTGCTCTCTGAGGACTTTCTGGTATCATTCTTTATTAATGGCTATGTTTTTAGGCAAGACTGTAAGAGAGCCGATTTCCTTGGCTGAGAAGCAACTCCACACATGAATGGTTTCAGGATGCTTTACAGTTGGCATGAGACAAGACTGGTGGTAGCGCTCACCTCGTCTTCTCCGAATAAGATGTTTTCCAGATGTCCCAAATAATCAGAAAGGGGATTTATCAGGGAAAATGAATTTACCCCAGTCCTCAGCAATCCACTCCCTGTACCTTTTGCAGAATATCAGTCTGTCCCTGATGTTTTTTCTGACAAGAAGTGGCCAGGCCTTGCTCCAAGAGTCTCCGCCTCACAGTGCGTTCAGATGCACTCACACCTGCCTGCTGCCATTCCCGAGCAAGCTCTGCACTGCTGGTAGCCCGATCCCGCAGCTGAAACACTTTTAAGAGAAGGTCCTGGCGCTTTCT
The DNA here is from genome assembly GCA_019802435.1 of Corydoras maculifer. Classification (NCBI taxonomy): domain Eukaryota; kingdom Metazoa; phylum Chordata; class Actinopteri; order Siluriformes; family Callichthyidae; genus Corydoras; species Corydoras maculifer. The sequence continues at coordinate 290,496 of JAFMOD010000562.1, read as the reverse complement.
AGTCTTTCTTGGGCGCCCTGAAGCCTTTTTGGCAACAATGAAACCTCTCTCCTTGAAGTTCTTGATGATGCGATAGATTGTTGTCAGAGGTGCAATCTTTCTAGCTGCGATACTTTTCCCTGTTAGGCCATTTTTGTGCAGTGCAATGATGGCTGCACATGTTTCTTTAGAGATAACCATGGTTAACAGAAGAGAAACAATGATGCCAAGCACCAGCCTCCTTTTGAAGTGTCCAGTGGGGTCATACTTACTTAATCATGACAGATTGATCTCCAGCCCTGTCCGCATCAACACCCACACCTGTGTTAATGGAGCAATCACTGAAACGATGTTAGCTGGTCCTTTTAAGGCAGGGCTGCAATGAAGTTGAAACGTGTTTTGGGGATAAAGTAAATTTTCTAGGCAAATATTGACTTTGCAATCAATTGCTGTTAAGCTGATCACTCTTTAAAACATTCTGGAGTATATGCAAATTGCCATTATAAAAACTGAAGGAGTAGACTTCGTAAAAATTTATATTTGTATCATCCTCAAAACTTTTGGCCATGACTGTAGATTCTGTGTGCGTTTCTGTGTGAGTGAGTGCCCGGCAATGGATTGGCGTCCTGTCCTGGGTGTATCTGCCCAGAGACCGAAACGTTCTCCCCTGGATGGGCATGGGGAACCTCCCCCGCGACTCTAATAGAGGATAATGCGGAAGATAATGGATGGATGGAGGGTCGTGTTTACATCTCTTTCCTCCACATCTCGTGCTGCATGCCGCTGCTGTGCACACCTGATTTGCATTGTTTGTGTTGGTTGGCGCACCCTTAACATGCGTCTGCGTTCCCGATTGGATGCCATTCAAACAGTCCGCCTCTCCCAGACAACAGACAACACAGCCGTCCAATGGCAGATTATAAAACAGGTATTTCAAAAGAACTGAAGAATAAAGTCTGACTTTAATAAAAAGTAACGAAATCGTTTAAATGGTATCAACGTCCGTATTTTCTGAAAACATGCATCGGGTTAGTTGAGTTTTTCAAATTGCCCCATGTAGAGCGTGTGTGAGTGAGTGTGTGCCCAGCGATAGATTGGCACCCTGTCCTGGGTGTATCTGCCCAGCGCCCGAAACGTTCTCCCCTGGATGGGCATGGGGAACCCCCCCCCCCCCCCGACCCTAATAGAGGAGAAAGCAGAAGATAATGAATGAAAAAAATGAATGTCCGTATTTCACGACCTGTCCCAGGCATCCCGGGATTTTTTGTAAAGTGAGGAAATGTCCTGGTTTTTAAATGACCTTTTCATTGCAGCATTAAATTTACAGACACTAGGGCACTGGGCACGTGTCATTAATATACTGAAGCGCAAGTGTCTGTTTACCTACGATTTTCAAAAGAATTTCCCCGCTTTCAGACCGGGGTGAGACAAATTGTTCTCTATACAGCCCACATTAGTGATGAGTCGGTCGCGAACGATCCGGCTCTTTAAAATGAGTGAGGAGAGCCGGTTCTTTTGAGGTGTGACCGGCTTCCTGGAGCTGTAGTCAGACCTTCATCCATGGCTCTGCCGACGAACACTGGATGGAACCTGAATATCAATTGGACTGGCGGTCCTGCAGGACCCCCTTAATGGACTCACATATAGTTTTCCAGTTTTTAGTTTTTCCATTGATTTAATATCTGTACACGTCTGTCCTACATTGATGTTGCTGCCTGGCCGCTCAAGGAGGATGAGTCCCCCACTGAGTCTTGGTCCTCCCAAGGTTTCTTCCTTGAATAAGAACATAAAAGGGAGTTTTTTCTTGCCCCTGTCGCTTCGGCTTGCTCTTTGGGGTTTAAAGGCTTTTCATTCTGTAAAGCTGCTTTGTGACAATGTACTGTTGTAAAAAGCGCTATATAAATAAATAAATTGAACTTGAGAAAAGTGGTTAGTGCACAGCAAAAACTTACATTAAGGTGAAGAGATAAATAAATACATCTCAATAAATAAATACATCTTTTTTCCAAAATAAATAAATAAAACAAGCAACCAGTTATATGTGATGTAACATTTACATCGTTGCTGGAAACCTTATGACTCATATGCCATTAAGCGGCATGTTCTGAAGGTCTAATAAAGAACTTTATCAACATCAACACAATCTTAAATAAAATGTTTGTTGTAATAAAAAACTAGTAGTACTCAAACATTTTAACCAGCATGTTTTAAACAGCATAATAAACTGCCTTTGTGAGAAATCTGAAGTAGTTAGCTGTGTATCTTTGTATTGAACAATCAATATAATGACAAAAACAGCCAGACATTAAATTATGTACATATGTTTATTTTATTTTTGTATTTATCGAACCGAACATATTGCACAGACTGTACTTTATACTTGGGTTAGTCATTAACTACATCCAAAATAAAAATAGTCTACGTGCTTCCTTCCACATAGAAAAGGGGAAGTGAGCTACAATCACAAAAGGATAATCGACACATTTTAAAGCTGTAAAAACTGACGGTTTCTTGTGATCAGATGAGATGCATGTTAATGCCAGAACCGATGCACACATCGACTGTTGCTCTGTATTAGGGGCTTTAAATCCTGATGAGGAGCTGAAGTTTTAAAACTGTGTTAGAAGATCTAAAATCTAAAAACCTCATTCACTATTGACTTTGGTAATAATTTAATAACCATATTTTAAATAAACTTTTTATGAAAAGCACCAAGTAGTCATGAAAAGCATTGACTAACATTTTGGGTGGCTTCAATTTAATACGACAAAAAAAAAAACCAAACAAACAAAAAAAAAACCTTTTTTCCTGTTTCATCATTTCAAACTAAATACTTTTCAGGGCAGCACGGTGGATTAGTGGTTAGCACGTTCGCCTCTCAGCGCTAGGGATTCCTGGTTTGAATCCCAATCTGAGTGGAGTTTCCATGTTCTCTCTGTGTCCGTGTGGGTTTCCTCCGGGTTCTCCAGTTTCCTCCCACAATCCAAAAAAAAACAAACAAAAAAAAAAAACAAAAAAACACATGGATCCAGGTCAATTGAATTTTTCAAATTGCCCCATATAGAGTGTGTTTGTGTGACTGAGTGAGTGTGCCCAGCGATGGATTGGCGCCCTGTCCTTGGTGTATCTGTCCAGCGCCTGAAACGTTCTCCCCTGGATGGGCATGGGGAACCCCACCGTGACCCTAATAGAGGATAAAGTGGAAATAATGGGTGGATAAAAACTTTTCAACCTTGGTTTTTAACAGTCATTGTGATCTGTGTGGGGTACTAACCATATTCTCTGCTACAGCAATTATACCCTTAAAAATAGTCCATCTACAATCAGCCAGTCTAACAAATGCACAAAGTACATAATGCAAATTTCTGGAATTTTACTGAGCAGAAAATATGATCCAACATTGAACAGCAAGCTATCTGTATACTAATCTATAATAATAATTAATGATGGTGATCTTTAAATATATATAAATAATTTCAAACAAATAACAGTTAAAACTAATTCATGAAATTAGCAAGCCTGTGTCATATTTTTTTGGAAAACCTTAAGATATTTTTAAAGAAAAGTTGCTACTTTGCCCCAAAATTTTAAAACAAACTCTTAAACACAAAAGTCAAAAATAAAGGCTCCACAAAACACATATTACTTTCTCCAATTAAACTGAAAAACCTTTACAATGTTTCAACGGATCTTGTTATGACAGTGTAGTTACCTTTAAAATGAAGATTATAACTTTTGACAACCTTCAAAAGCAGTTGCTTAATTTTCACATATGCATTGTTAGCAGATTTACCATGCAGTAATTGTTTCTTTTCACATCTGTTTTATTCCAAACTTCATTCAACAAAAATCAACAATTTACAAAGCAAATCTAATTTTCTAAAATGGCCAACAATTATTGAATGGGCACAAATTCTTTGTGTTTAAAAAAAAAAAAAAAAAAAAAAAAAAAAAAAAACTCACACACACATTTGTTATATTACAATTAAAGAGAGAAAAAAGTGCCATATTTACTATTGAGCATGGCAGGACATGTGTATAGTCAACACTTCTAAGTAGTGGAAACAAACCTGATAACATTAGGATACTGTGGAGAGAGGGTGTGATGGGCGGAGTCGGCAGATGGTAGACAGGTTTAGGGTGCAGATCCTAAACGGTAACACCTGCCTGGGATTAACATCATTAACTATTTCTCCTCTTGTGGACAATAAAAGAGGACGGAAGTTGACCAAGAGCTTGAGGGCAATTCACATTGATATAACGGTGTCAGTAAGAATGAAGACTGGAAAGAGGATTCTCATGCACAGAAACGGGTTTTATTAACTTATAGTCTCTCTCCTGTCGTTCCATGGAATCTCTCTCCCTGCAGCATGTGATGTTAGCTTATAAATGCTGCACATACAGGTGTGATAGCTCAGTTGTTTAGGGTGCTGGGCTATAAATCTGAAGATTTGTTGGTTCAAATCCCAGGTCCACTGACATCATCAATGTAGGTCCTTAAGCCACTTAACCCCCATCGCTCCAGATTTTATTCAAGTTGCTTTAAGTAAAAGCTTCTGCTTCGCAACCTAATATAATGTACACTGGAAATGAACGCATTGCAAATTTAAAGTCAAGAGAGGATCAGGGCTTGGCTTAGTTAAGTAGTCTGCTTAGGCAAAATTACTGATCATCTTGACATTCATTTTAGCTGCATGTCAATTTTGAAACTAGGATACAGACAAAGCAAAGCAAGCATGGACTGCCAATTTGGAAGGTCAGGCCAGGATGAATCATAGCCTTATCTCAGTTATGGAATTCCAAAAATTCAAAGACACTAGTTTTGCTAAGTTTTAAATATATATAACACATAATAAGCACACAAAAACACAAACTGAAGGCATGAGCAGGGATTTAGAAAATTTACCTGTTGCCGTCTTAAAAACATTGGCTTATTGTACTTAGTTATTGGCTATGCTGTATTCTTAAGTACACATAAGTCTACAGTGGGTTTAATTGGTTTCCGTATCTCAACAATATTTTTAATATTTAGATTATAGCTGTTGGAAACCATCAACTTTAATCAAATGAAGAGAACAATAACACCCAAAAGCTAATTAAGGGAGCGACAACTCCCAAAAGCAAATTTTAAAATATACCACCAATGTAGAAAGATGTTCTGCTTTGTTTGATGTTTGTGTTTACATCATGCAAAAAAAGAAAAATAGTCTCTCAGATACTGGTTCTCTTAAGAGATGAGAGTTTTAGAGTAGTTGTAAAAAAGTTGTTAGTTCATAAGCAGTTTCTCTTCCAAATGCAGTTTTGTGCAGGTTTCACTTAGCTCTTCTTTGTTTCTTGTGTCCTACACAGCAGAGTTTCATTTATTGTATTATTTAGGTTTGTTGTCCGGATATTTTAGAATCTGAAATATGTTAGTAAATATGTAAGAAATCAAATGCAAGTTAGATCATATACATATTAAAAGTTATATTATCTGCTAATTTTCAAATGGGAATATTACCGGTTAGTGTAACCGCTTCCGGGGCACCCCCTAATGTAACAGTACAAAATTAGTCATTTATTAGTACAGGATCAGTAATTTTAATCCAGACTGTGTTAAAATAAAAGATATTGTCCAGAATAAATGAAAAATTGCTCACCATTGACGGGTTGATGGTCATTTTTTCTGAAATATGATACTAAAAAGCAAAAGGACAATAATGTTACCACTAAGATAGAAATTGTAAAATGTGTAATATGCACAATAACCGCAAAACAATAATATTCTGATTTGTTACTACTACCACCAACAAAACTCTAAATGCATATATTAAGAAGTAATGGTGTTTATCAGGACAGACTAAGCAGTCACTTTACATGAAATAAAAACAAAATGTGAAACATACTTAAAATAAAGAAATGTAAAAATAATAAAAAGTATAAACTATATATCAAATTGTACTGAGGTAACAGTAATACAAAACATTAATGAAAACCTTACATACATTTTTATGGACAAAACTACTAGGACACAAACATTTTAATTGAGGATTTAGACAATTTTCAATAAACTGGCCTTTTTCCACAGTTAAAACAATTTCCAATGTTCTGTAATGTCTTTATTCAAAATATAGATGTTTTGTATAGATATTATACAACAACATTTTTCATATTAAGCTGAAAAAAAAATTCATAAAGGTGAAATACTGATGTTGCACAAGAGAGCCTGGCTTGGAATCTCTGTACTAGGTTTCCCAAAATCGTAGAATGGGTTTTAGGTCAAAGTTTTGGCCAGTTCTTTCACACCAAACAAATCCAACCATGCTTTCACAGATTTTTGCTCTATGCACCAAGGCACAGTCATACTGGAACAGAAAGTAGCCCATTTTAAACTGTTCCCAACCTCAAAGCATACAGCCCAAAAACGGACCATGCTTAATTTTATGCAACTTTGGCAATAAATCAAAAGAATTCACTAAATGTGTTCATGTACCTGTTGTAGAAGAAAGAAAAAAAAAAAAAAAAAAAAAGAAAAAAAAAGGGGGGGGGGGGGCGTGTGCCGCGGCATCGAATAACATTCAGCTTTGATGAATTTACAGTATAGTTGTTTTTCTTCATAGCTTCTGACTTGTGGTGTTCTCATTTGTTGTGGTGTTGTCTCATCTGCTAAATGACTAAATGTAATGTAAATGTAATGTACCTTTGTTCATTTGTTATCAATATTTTAGATGTCTCTTAGTAAAATTAATTTCATACCAATATGTTCTTTGTAGTTCATGATCACGACCACACTCGCGATCATGATCACGATCAAAAAAATGACGCCAATAACAATTCCCACTATTGTATAATTTTCTCTTGGATCTAGGAAAACTGCAAAAAAAAAATAAAAATACATGTATATTAAAATGTTAAATATAACAATTACATTTTCCAACATACAACAAAGTAGTAACTTCTCTACAGAACATATGTATTATATATAAAAAATATACAGTTATGAACTAGATTAATCCATATTCAGCCAACCATCATCAGTAAAGTAGCTTATTCATTTTTAATAACATTACCTTTACAATCCTTAAAATGAAATTCTGCATCAGTTGTGGTAGCTGGATTCTTTGCAAGGCAGAAAAAGACTGACATCTCGTCAAGTTTGTCAGTAATGACAAGTGTTTCACCCTCGAATTTCAAAGAATTTGGTCCGTTCCATATAAACGTTATGTTTCTATTGGAATTTTTCACTGAACAGTGGAGTGTTGCATATGTTTCATTACTCTTCTTGCACGTTACTTCTGGTTTTGGAGGTTTATCTAAAGATAAAAGAAATTGTTAATAAACAAGGCTTGCATTAGGGCATAACATCTTAAAATCACCCACAATATAACATTTTCTTTAAGCACAGGTAAAAATATTAAAAAGTGATAAGAGACATTTATGAATAATGCAGATCTTATGTAGACTATGAACATAATTGTGTGCTTCTAATACTTATTACAAAAAAATAAATAAATAAAGAATTATATTAAAAGTACAGCAAACATCAACAGTTTAGACAATTTTATGCTTTAAAATAAGTGGCAAAAATTTGCATGTAGTCCGGTTCTATTCTAGAGTGGCTACGGTACAAACTAAACCCTATAAACACCTAATTCAAAGACAGATTTAGTAATCAGGCCTTATTGGCTCATAAGATTTAAGACTGTCACAGTTACATATTCTCTTTTCTTTCTTATCATTGGGCTGCTGAGTTACGAAACCCAGCAGGGTCATTCATCTTATACAGGAATTGGCTGCTTGTTCTGTTTTCTCATTCATTCATTCATTATCTCCCGCTTTATCCTATATTAGGGTTGCGGTGGGGTTCCCCATGCCCATTCAGGGGAGAACATCTTGGGCGCTGGGCAGATAGACCCAGGACAGGGTGCCAATCCATCGCTGGGCACACACTCACTCACACAGACACACTCTATATGGGGCAATTTTGAGAATTCAGTTGACTTGATCCATGTTTTTGGACTGTGGGAGGAAACCGGAGAAACCCACGCGGACACGGGGAGAACATGGAAACTCCACTTAGATGGGGATTCGAACGGTGAATCCCTAGTGCTGAGAGGCGAATGTGCTAACCACTAAGCCACCGTGCTACCTGTTCTGTTTTTGCAAACCCAAAAAATTAAAATAAAAAAAAAATCCCCAATACAAAATTATGCTCACATACCCATGGGAAAGAAACACTTTTACACTTGGTTTAAATCTGGTTTGCATTAAACCTATATCTTTGTATTTATTCTCATTTGCATATTCTAAGAAGGCAAAATAGCAAAGGGTAGTAAAGATTGTGAGAAAAAAAAAAAAAATACACAAGCAGAGTACCTAATAGTGTTGAATTTTTAAAACGTTGTTCGTTAATTTACAAATTAATAAATTATCATTTCTATGTGTGTGCATAGAAATTAATTAATTTGTACATTAAGTGTAATATATTTTTAGTTACTTCGTCAAAATTGTATGAAGAACTGTTAATAGCAGCATAATAAACATGACCAGAGGCTCTGCATTTATTTATTTATATATATATACATATATATATATATATATATTTTTTTTTTATATCCATATTCACACACACACTGGTCATATTAACAATATTGTGAAACGGTTCAATATTGAAGACACCTGGTTCCACATTCCAATCACTTAACTAACTTAAAACCTGCAAAGTCATTTAAATGGTCTCTCAGTACATTTATGCAGGCTACACAATCATGGGGAAGACTGCTGACTTGACAGTTGTCCAAAAGATGCTCTCTGACACCTTGCACAAGGAGGGCAAGACACAAAAGGTCATTGCTAAAGAGGCTGGCTGTTCACAGAGCTCTGTGCCCAAGCACATCAATACACAAAGAGATCCACAAAGACTGGACTGCAGCTGGGAGTCAGTGCTTCAAGAACCACAATGCACAGACATATGCAAGACACAGGTTTTAGCTTTCACATTTCTTGTGTCAAGCCTCTCTTAAACAAGAGACAGCGTCAGAAGCATCTCGCCTGGGCAAAAGACAAAAAGGACTGGACTGCTGCAGAGTGGTCCAAAGTTATGTTCTCTGATAAAAGTAAATTTCACATTTCCTTTGGAAACCAAGCTTCCAGAGTCTGGAGGAAGAGAGGAGAGGCACAGAACCCATGTTGTTTGAGGTAAAGTTTCCACAGTCAGCTATTTTTCAGGTGTCATGTCTGCTGATGTTGATCCATTGTCTTTTCTAAGGTTCAAAGTCAACACAGCCATCTATAGGAAGTTTTAGAGCACTTTATGCTTCTTGCTGCTGACCAATTTTATGGAGAACCTTTTTTCATTTTCCAACAGGACTTCAGTACCTGGTTTAAGGACCATGGTATCTTAATTGGCCAGCAAATTTGCCTGACCTAAACCCCATAGAAAATCTATGAGGTATTATAAAGATATGTGAGACTAAATAATTCAGAAGAGGCGGCACGGTAGCTTAGTGGTTAGCACGTTTGCCTCTCAGCGCTAGGGATTCCCGGTTCGAATCCCCATCTGAGTGGAGTTTCCATGTTCTCCCCATGTCCGCGTGGGTTTCCTCCGGGTTCTCCGGTTTCCTCCCACAGTCCAAAAACATGGATCAAGTCAATTGAATTCTCCAAATTTCCCCATATAGAGTGTGTATGCGTGCGTGTCTGTGTGAGTGAGTGTGTGCCCAGCGATAGATTTGCGCCCTGTCCTGGGTGTATCTGCCCAGCGCCCGAAACGTTCTTCCCTGGATGCGCATGGGGAACCCCATCGTGACCCTAATAGAGGATAAAGTGGAAGATAATGAATGAGTGAATGAATAATTCAGAAGAGTTGAAGACCACTATCAGAGCAACCTGGGCCATCATAACCCCTGAGCAATGACACAGACTGATCGACTCCATGCCACACCGCATTTCTGCAGTAAACCAGGCCAAAGGAGCCCCAACTAAATATTGAGTGTTGTACATGGTCTTTCATACTTTTCATGTTCATGCTTTTCAGCCAACTTTTCTAAAAATCCTTTTTTTGTATTGGTCTTAAGTAATATTCTAATTTTCTGAGATACATTTGGGATATTCATTACTTGCCAGTTATAATCATCAAAATGCAAGGAAAAAACATTTGGATTTATATCAGTCTGTGTATAATGAATGAATATAATATACAAGTTTCACTTTTTGAATGGAATTACTAAAAAAAAATGTTATTCTAATTTTATGACCAGCACCTGTATACACACACAATAAGCTAAACTAAACACTAAATTGCTGTGACCAAAAAAATGTATTTCACTGGTTTATTTTTCAGGAAAGCAATTTAACCCCTCCCCTCTCTTTATTGGGTTATGCCTATAATGTTCCCTTAAGTAAATTTAATCTAAAATGTGCAGTAATTTTTCAGCATATTAAAATGTTTATGTCTGGTAATGTTGTTTTATTTCTTTTTTTAAACTTTTTTAAACTTATGTTAAAAAGTTTTGTTAAATTTACAAACTTACCCCATATGACAACATCATGGCTTATTGATTTCACTACATCATTAACCTGACGTTCACAAGTAAATTTGCCACCCGCTACAATGTTCAAAAGTGTGACGTCTCCTCTGACAGTGTCCAAAGTTCCTGAAAATCCTTGAGCTTTAAACCATGTTGGTGCTTTGTCTCCATGGTCCCATTCCACAACTTTGTCATTGAAGTACTTCCAGGTGATTGATTGAGGATCTCCAGGTAGATCACACTTCAGTGTGAGATTCTCTCCTTTCACATGATCAACAGTAACACAAACTCCAAAGTCTGTAAATACACACAAAAATTATTTAAGCAGGTACAATTTTAAAACACTTCCCTTTTTAAATTAACAGGTTCTTAATGAGCAATGAAGCCTAAATGCATTACTGGGCTAAGTACTTCGTAACTTCGTACTTAAGAACGTTCTTAAATGTACGAGCCTTTCCCGAACGCATGTGTAACTTAAGTCGTTCTTAAAATGGCTCGTAACTTACGAGTGCTCAGACCGACTCATAACTCACTAAGAAGTTCGTAACTGGCAGCGAACAAAGACTCACAGACGCACTGCACTGGTTGTTTCAATCGCACAGAAATAAAATAAGCACTAATATCACCTGGAATTCGGTAATTTAGTCACGTATTATTTTATACATTATCATTTTTTTTATAGATATCTTTGGTTTCCAGATTTAAATCACACACATTATATATATATATATATATGAATGAATATATATATATACATACACACACACACATATATATATATATATATATATATATATATATATGTCTATATATGTATGTATATATACAGTGGGTTGCAAAAGTATTCATACCCCTTGAACTTTGC
>JAFMOD010000562.1:263074-279085 GCA_019802435.1 Corydoras maculifer | reverse complement strand
TATTAAAAATAAAAAACTAAGAAATCACATTTACATAAGTATTCACAGCCTTCGCCATGAACCTCAAAATTGAGCTCAGGTGCATCCTGTTTCCACTGATCAACCTTGAGATGTTTCTACAGCTTAAATGGAGTCCACCTGTGGTAAATCCGGTTGATTGGACATGATTTGGAAAGGCACACACCTGTCTATATAAGGTCCCACAGTGGACTGCATGTCAGAGGGCAAACACGAAGCATGACGTCAAAGGAATTGTCTGTAGACCTCCGAGACAAAATTGTCTCAAGGCACAAATTTGGGGAAGAATACAGAAAAATTTCTGCTGCTTTGAAGGTCCCAATGAGCACAGTGGCCTCCATCATTTATAAATGGAAGAAGTTTGCAACCACCAGGACTCTTCCTAGAGCTGGCCGGCCATCTAAATTGAGTGATCAGGGGAGAAGGGCCTTGGTCAGGGAGGTGACCAACAACCCTATGATTACTCTTTCAGAGCTCCAGCATTTCTCCGTGGAGAGAGGAGAACCTTGCAGAGGGACAACCACCAATCAGGCCTGTATGGCACAGTGGCCAGGCAAAAGCCACTGCTTAGTAAACGGCACAAGGCAGCCCATTTGGAATTTGCCAAAAGGCACCTAAAGACCATGAGAAACAAAATTCTCTGGTCTGATGAGACAAAGATTGAACTATTTGGTGTGAATGTCAGGCGTCATGTTTGGAGGAAACCAGGCACTGCTCATCACGAGGCCAATACCATCCCTACAGTCAAGCATGGTTGTGGCAGCATCATGCTATGGGGATGTTTTTCAGAAGCAGGAACTGGCAGACTAGTCAGGATAGAGGGAAAGATGAATGCATCAATGTACAGAGACATCCTGGATGAAAACTTGCTCCAGAGCGCCCTTGACCTCAGGCTGGGGCGACGGTTCATTTTTAAGCAGGACAACGACCCGAAGCACACAGCCAAGATCTCAAAGAAGTGGCTTCAGGACCACTCTGTAAATGTTCTGGAGTGGCCCAGCCAGAGCCCAGACTTGAATCCGATTGAACATCTCTGGAGACATCTGAAAATGGCTGTGCACAGACCTGATGGAGCTTCAAAGGTACTGCAAAGAAGAATGGGCAAAACTGCCTAAAGATAGGTGTGTTAAGCTTGTGGAATCATATTCAAAAGGACTTGATTCAAAAAAAAAGTTGCTGTCAAAGGTGGTTCTACAAAGTATTAAACAAAGGCTGTGAATACTTATGTAAATGTGATTTCTTTGTCTTTTAATTTTAATAATTTTTCAAAACTCTCAATAAAACTTTTTTCACATGGTCATAATGGGGTATTTTGTGTAGAATTCTGAGGAAAGAGATTAATGTAATACCTACGCGGACATGGGGAGTACATGGAAACTCCACCAAGATGGGGATATATATATATATATATATATATATATATATATATATATATATATATATATATATATATATATATATATATATATACACACACACACACACACACACTCACCGGCCACTTTATTAGGTACACCTGTCTAACTGCTCGTTAACACTTAATTTCTAATCAGCCAATCACATGGCGGCAACTCAGTGCATTTAGGCATGTAGACATGGTCAAGACAATCTCCTGCAGTTCAAACCAAGCATCAGTATGGGGAAGAAAGGTGATTTGAGTGCCTTTAAAAGTGGCATGGTTATTGGTGCCACAAGGGCTGGTCTGAGTATTTTAGAAACTGCTGATCTACTGGGATTTTCACGCACAACCATCTCTAGGGTTTACAGAGAATGGTCTGAAAAAGAAAAACATCCAGTGAGCGGCAGTTTTGTGGGCGGAAATGCCTTGTTGATGCCAGAGGTCAGAGGAGAATGGTCACATTGGTTCGAGCTGATAGAAAGGCAACAGTGACTCAAATAGCCACCCGTTACAACCAAGGTAGGCAGAAGAGCATCTCTGAACGCACAGTATGTCGAACTTTGAGGCAGATGGGCTACAGCAGCAGAAGACCACACCGGGTGCCACTCCTTTCAGCTAAGAACAGGAAACTGAGGCTACAATTTGCACAAGCTCATCGAAATTGGACAATAGAAGATTGGAAAAACGTTGACTGGTCTGATGAGTCTCGATTTCTGCTGCGACATTCGGATNGACAGGGCGCCAATCCATCGCTGGGCACACACTCACTCACACAGACACACTCTACAGGGGGCAATTTTGAGAATTCAATTAACTTGTTCCATGTTTTTGGACTGTGGGAGGAAACCGGAGAACCCGGAGGAAACCCACGCAGACACGGGGAGAACATGGAAACTCCACCCAGATGGGGATTCGAACCGGGAATCCCTAGCGCTGAGAGGCGAACGTGCTAACCACTAAGCCACCGTGCCTATTTAGTGTTTATATAGTTTTTAAAAAAATATTATCTAAATTATTTGTTTATTTTTTGTGCATTATAATGAGAGATAGTGTGGTAATCTGTGATTCAGTTCGGTGTCTTTTCAGGGGCGGAGTCTACAAAAAACGACTTAAAAGTCTCTCTTAGTCTAGGAGACTTAAAAAGGCTTTTGGGAAAGCGCCGTAAAATTTGCATTCTTAAAGTTACGTCCTTCTTAAAGTTGTTCGTAACTCGCTAAGAAGGTTCGCTTTCGGGAAATCCAGCCCTGGTCAGTAGTTTTTAATTAATCCATGTCACTTGTGATTGGATGCCCCCCCCCCCCCCCAACACCTCTAAGCTGTTTAAAATGTGAATAATCATGACGTCTCCTCTAATGCTTTATTATATTACTCGCCTGGCTTTCCCTTAGCAAAACTGATCAACAGGGCTAGGACAAATTCACTAAACATTAAATAAAAATCCAGGCTTACGCAAACGTAGACACCATAGTCTAAACTTTGTGTAATTTTAAAATGTCTTTTATTTATTTATAACCCTCTCTTTATAACACCAAGTCAAATTTCTAGCAAAAACAAATTCAGTTATCACAAGCGGTAAGGTACCTATTTACACAAATAGGTAATTTTGAGAAAAAGGGAAAAAAAAAATCCCTTGATTAGGAGGTGGCCAAAACACAGGCACATCCCTCCACTAGACAATTCTTGCTGTTACGCAAATGCACTAAAATCTCTCCCAGCATGGCACCCTCTGATAAGATTAAAATATTCTTTATACAGTGCATTCTTATATATGTTGTCTCTTCAACCATTTTTTTGTCAATTTATGGTTTGCAATGGCTACATTTTATACTTTACATCCATCCATTATATTCCGCTTTATCCTCTACTGGGGTCGCTGGGGGGGGGGGTTCCCATGCCCATCCAGGGGGAGCGTCTCGGGTGCTGGGCAGATACACCCAGGAGAGGGCGCCAATCTATCGCTGGGCACACACTCACTCGCACAGACACACTCTATATGGGGCAATTTGGAGAATATAATTGACTTGATCCAAGTTTTTTTGGCTGAGGGAGGAAACTGGAGAACCTGGAGAAAACCCACACAGACACGGGGAGAACATGGAAACTCCACCCAAATTGGGATTCGAACTGGGAATCCCTAGCGCTGAGACGCGAACGAGCCAACCACTAAGCCACCGTGCCGCCCCATTTTAAACTTTTTTTTTTTTACCACTAATTTCAAAGTTATTGGTTAGCGTGTTCGCATTTCAGTGCTGTGGATACAGGTGTTTATGTTCTTCTTGTGTTCCTTTAAGTTTTCTCCAGGTTCTTCAATTTCCTACCACACATGGTAGGAAAAAAACATGGAATCAAGGTAATTTGGCTGCTCTAAATTACCACTATATATAGTATGTCTGTGTGAGTAAGTCTGTGCCCAGCAATGGATTGGCACCCTGTACTAGGTGTATCTGCCCAGTGCCCAAAACGCAAAAGGTGGCATTTGACCAAAAATTACTAGAATACTGACATATATTATACAAGATATAAATGAGAATGGAATCAATTTAGCCCGCATATGTACTTCCTCTGCTTAATCATCGATGTGTTTTAGTATACATTTTCATATATCGTTGGGTACTAAATATAATATATGCAATAATAAAATTAATTCAATATTGACTACTGACTGAATCAGTCTTGGACAAATTACAGCCCATGGTCCAGATGCCTTTTAATCTCGCTCATCAAACCTCAAAAGTTTATGATAAAAACATTCTATTATTACTCCTTACTTATGTTCCTTGCCTGTGTTAGATGTGGAGCTTCACTTGTAAGGTGTTTTACACTCTACTTTACTTCTTAACTTTGTCTTTTGAGCTCTCATGTAAAAAGGACCAAACCAAAGAACATTAAAGTGGACAGGACAGTGAGTGCACAAGTGTTTAATACGAAGTGGAGAGCAAAATAGTTTTACAGAAGTCCAAATAACGTTTGTATGCCTGATATAATAGGAAATGGTTGAGGTTTTCAAAGAATACAAAACAGTCATCACTTTACCAAGAAACATTTCTGAATATCTCACAGCTGCTATATTTTATTGCTATTATATTTTTGTACTAACTTTTTAATATACGCTAAATTTTTTCAAAAATTCTAACGTAATATATATTTTTAAAATTCTACCACTTCGGGTAAACTGGGTCTGTGAAACATAATTTCATTCACATTTCAGGTACCACACATTTCATGTAACGTAAATGACAAAGTCTCCTTGAATCCATGAAACTACACAGGCAAATGAATCTAAAGAATCAACATCTACTGAGGTTATGGATAATTTACAGACTCAGCAAAAAAAAATTACAAACTGCAATCCTTTTCGCTGAAGGAGAGGTTTGTTGTGTCCGGAGAGCAAAGACAAATTTTAAAAAAGCAACTTTATGACGCATAACTATGGAAGTCCAGAGATGACAAGTTATTTGTTTTTATAAGCCGTTATTATAAGAAAACAAAACTTTAAGAAAAACACATCTGCCATCAAAAGTTTGCCCACCCCTGAACTGAAGTATGTATCTAATCTGGTGAAGTTAAGTGTTGCTACAGTTTCTTTGTTTTAGTAAGTACTGTGAAACTAGTTGTTCGCATTGTTTATGCCCAAGTGGCGGTATGACTTGACTTAAAAATTAATTAATTGTATTTATAGTAGCGGCACGGTGGCTTAGTGGTTAGCACGTTCGCCTCTTAGCGCTAGGGATTCCCGGTTCGATCTCCATCTGGGTGGAGTTTCCATGTTCTCCCCGTGTCTGCGTGGGTTTCCTCCGGGTTCCTCCACAGTCCAAAAACATGGATCAAGTTATTGAATTTTCAAAAAAAAATTGCCCCCTATAGAGTGTGTGTGTGAGTGAGTGTGTGCCCAGCGATGGATTGGCGCCCTGTCCTGGGTCTGTCTGCCCAGCGCCCGAGACGTTCTCCCCTGGATGGGCATGGGGAACCCCACCGCGACCCTAATAGAGGATAAGCGGGAGATAATGAATGAATGAATGTATTTATAGTCGGGACAGCACGGTGGTTTAGTGGTTAACACAGCCTCTTAGCGCTGGGCATTCCCGGTTCGAATCTCTATCAGTGTGGCGTTTCCATGTTCTCCCTGCGTTCCATGTTTCCACTGAGTTCTCTGGTTTCCTCCCACAGTCCAAAAACATGGATCACATGGATGAATTCGCCAAATAGAGTGTGTCTGGGTGAGTGAGTGTGTGCCCAGTGATAGATTGGTACCCTGTCCTGGGTGTGCCCATCGCCCGAAACGCTCTCGCCTGGATGGGCATGGGGAACCCCCTTTATCCTCTGATAAAGCTGAAGATAATGGATGGATTTTAGTCGGTACTACCTGTGTTCAGTCAAATAAATCATCATTAAATGTTATAAAATCTACAAGTAAACGATGTTTCTTGCTTTTTGTTCTTTTATAGAACCCACGTGCGATTCAACTGTATTTGCATTGTGATTAATGCACATTTATCAAACTTATGACGGATAACGAATATCAAATCGGCCGAAATGATAATTGATGTTCGTTAATAAGTCAGATTTCGGAGAATAATTAGCCAGAATACTGGGGATCCTTTTGACTTTTTTTCATTGGTGGCGGAAACGGCCTTTCATTGATATGAGTCTATGTTTAGACTTAGTTTTACTGAAGTAATTATTTTACGATTTTACTAAAAGTACGTTTACTTAAGTGAGGACATTCAGAACGGTCGCCCCCTCTGTGTTCTACACGGTCTAAAGCTTTTCTGATGTGATCCACGCCCAATGAACGCCACAGCCGCCTTATCCGATCGTTCGTTCCGACAACCTTCAGTCAAACCAGCCGGCAAACCAAAAACAACACAATACACATACACACAAACAAGAATCACTTCACTTACCCAGACATACGAACACTAAGATTGAAATAAAAATTCCAAATCTCCTCGCAACCGCCATCATCATCATCTTCATCATCATCATCATCATCATCATCGTCATACACTTAAGTTTCGTTTTCGTCCTTCCTGTGTGACGATTTTGCCCTAATTTAACTAATTCACTAAACTCGACTAATCTCAACTTCTTTAATCACAATGGTCACTCACTGTCGTTAGTTAACGATTGATAAAATAAAATAGTACTGTTTATAAAATAGTACGAATGTTTTCAATCTAGTTCCTGATCACCGACTATGCGCATTCATGAAGACTACACAAAATAAAAGCCCCCCTCGGAACTCACGCCTCAGTAAGGAAACTGCCTATTGGCTGTCCTAAAATGTTTCTAGAAGTTGCTGAAAGACGTCATCGAAAACTGTGCGAGGTCTAAATATGTTCGAACAACAAATCCACAAATTAACTGAATTAATGAACCGCCTTTGTTGTTGTTTTTGCATTTGGAATAAGCCATCACTTCTTAAAATAACTTAAATGCTTTGTTTAGACTTACATTACATTATTTTTTAAGTAAATTACATGAATAGGGCGGCATGGTGGTTTAGTGGTTAGCACGTTCGCCTCTCAGCACTAGGGATTCCCGGTTCGAATCCCCATCTGGGTGGAGTTTCCATGTTCTCCCCATGTCCGTGTAGGCTTCCTCCGGGTTCTCCGGTTTCCTCCCCCAGTTCAAAAAACATGGATCAATGCAATTGAATTCTCCAAATTGCCCCATATAGAGTGTGTCTGTGAGTGAGTGTGTGCCCAGCGATAGATTGGCACCCTGTCCTCTGTGTATCTGCACAGCGCCCGAGACGTTCTCCCCTGGATGGGCATGGGGAACCCCACCGCGACCCTAATAGAGGATAAAGTGTAAGATAATGGATGGATGGAATTTACTTATTAGCATGTAATAAGATACATAAAGACTGTTTGTTCTTTCTTAATCAATTCCTGGTGTGTAACCACTTTGGTATATCCCATTGGTGAACATGTCACTGCTCATGTGAGGGTGAGGGTGGTTGATTGTGTGGCAGCATCCAAAACCAACACGCCTGCATTAATGTGAAATGTTTGAATAGACCTCCACACCACCACATTGAAGCTCCCACGTACAACAGACAAGACACTCACCCATGGGCTATGTCTAAACAGGCAAAAGCTAAAAGTGAGAATTGCTAGCATAAAAAGTTAAAACAGTCATTGTGTATTGTAAGAGTTTGATTTTTACATAATGATGTTTAAAAATGACTACTAATGATGGGCTGTGTGAATAGGTGAGATGCCAGCAGTGAATATCCCAGGTCACCAAATAAACAAAGTTGAACCTAAGCTTCGAACCTTTATCTACTAGGATTAATTAAATGTAACAGTAACAGAAAAGCTATTAAAAAATTGATCTTTTACAAATCAATAGATGAAATTTTGGCTGACCTACTGATCTAGACACAATTTTAAAACATGTAATCGAGTGGAGGAAGAAAAACAGTGGGAAAGTATTAGGCCAACTATTTAAAATTAGGTCTAAAATAAACTTTTCAAAAAGTCTCATTATGTCCAACATCTAATAGCATTATGATTTTTAATGAGTAGGCAGAAGGCAGCACGGTGGTTAGCACGTTCGCCTCTCAGCGCTAGGGATTCCCGGTTCAAATCCCTATCTGGGTGGAGTTTCTATGTTCTCCCTTTGTCCGCGTGGGTTTCCTCCGGGTTTCCTCCTACAATCCAAAAACATGGATCAAGTCAATTGAGTTCTCCAAATTGCCCCATATAGAGTGTGTCTGTGTGAGTGATGGATTGGCGTTTTCCCCTGGAAGGGCATGGGAAACCCCCCCACATTCCTAATATAGGATCAAGCGGAAGATAATGGATGGATGTAAAACATTCATGCTGTGAATGAATAGAGAACTGCACTAATATGAACATTGTTGTATTTAAAAATGACTTTTATTTTGGCGAGTTGGCATAGTTTATGTTGGGGCATGCGTATATTGGTCAGATCCATAAAAGGCTTTAAAGGAGGATTGAAAGAGAAAGGCCGCTTAAAGGTTTATTATATTAAAAAAGTAACGGTGCTGACAATCCTGCTTTTAATTCAACATTGTTTTTAAATGTAGTCTGTCCTTATTCATATTTAAAGGGGGTTACTCATAAATGTATTGTTTTGTTACTGCAATATTGTTCTTCTCTTATAACGTTAATAATGTTACATTAGGAGCTTTGTGCACCAATAATAATGTTTGCGAAATAAATACACCACAAAACAGAAAATTGCAAAAACCCTGTTTTTATATATATATATATTTTTGCTGATGGGGCAGCACGGTGGCTTAGTGGTTGGCACGTTTGCCTCTCAGCACTAGGGATTCCCGGTTCGAATCCCCATCTGGGTGGAGTTTCCATCTTCTTCCCGTGTCTGCGTGCGTTTCCTCCGGGTTCTCCAGTTTCTCCAGAATTCTCAAAATTGCCCCATATAGAGTGTGTGTGTGTGTGTGTGTGAGTGAGTGTGTGCCCAGCGATGGATTGGCGTCCTGTCCTGGGTCTATCTGTACAGCGCCCGAGATGTTCTCCCCTGGATGGGCATGGGGAACCCCACCGCGACCCTAATAGAGGATAAAGCGGGAGATAATGAATAAATATTTTTGCTGATACTTAATCAAACTCCAACATACTATGAAGTACTATAAGCAATTGAATGCTGCATATATATATATATATATATATATATATATATATATATATATATATATATATATATATATATATATATATATTGCACATTTTCTGTAAGTACAATAAACCTCATTTCAATCCTGAAATATTACTGTGTCCATCAGTTATTATATATATAAAACTGATATATATATATATATATATATATATATATATATATATATATATATATATATATATATTTATTCTTATCCATTATTTTCGTTTTTCATCCTTTTCATTAAATACAGTTAAATACATTGCAAAATAAGTTCAAGCTAAATTCCTACTTACAAAGCTGTTAGATTTTGTTTTCGCACGGTAAATTCACATAGTCTTATCTGGATTGTGCACACATTTGATCTAAACACAGGCAGTCTAGTTAGATTTACTAACATTTATCTAGGGGACACTAGCTTCTCATCGCCCCTGTGGTGTTTATAGTCTGTGTGGGTTTCATTTAGGGGTTTTCTTTTCCTCCCACAGTCATGCTAATATGTTAATTAAAGATGCCAAATTTCCTTTGTGTGTGAATGTGTAAAATGTGTTTGTTTTTGTGTCGGATCATGATTGACTGACCTCCTGAATGTGTTTTCTCTATTTTTACCCAATTAGCAATAGGCAGTCCCCGTGACACAATTCAGGATATTCATTCATTTATTCATTATCTCCCGCTTATCCTCTATTAGTGTCGTGGTGGGGTTCCCCATGCCCATCCAGGGGAGAACGTCTCGGGCGCTGGGCAGATAGACCCAGGACAGGGCGCCAATTCATCGCTGGGCACACACTCACTCACACAGACACACTCTATAGGGGGCAATTTTGAGAATTCAATTAACTTGATCCATGTTTTTGGACTGTGGGAGGAAACCGGAGAACCCGGAGGAAACCCACGCAGACACGGGGAGAACATGGAAACTCCACCCAGATGGGGATTCGAACCGGGAATCCCTAGCGCTGAGAGGCGAACGTGCAAACCACTTAGCCACCGTGCTGCCCACAATTCAGGATATGTGGTTTGAAAATGGTTTGCATGTGAATTGTAAAATATTAAAAATATTTTTTTCTTGATATTTTTTTTGCCAAAACACTTTTTAGTTGGATATACTTGCTACACGGGCGACACGGTGGCTTAGTGGTTAATCTTTTCCACATTTTTCATCCTCATTCTGACCAGTGCCAGTCTGTTTGCTATTTTCTGACTGTCCAGCTTGTTTTCATCTTTTCCATCAATATTAACCTTTTGTTCTTCAACCGTTAAAATCGGTACTGTTTCTTTCTGCATTTTCTGATTTTCTGCATTGAATCCTCATCCTGTATTATTCACATACTGAAGATTATTGATGTTTCCTGCACAATTTTAAACCCTTGGTTATTATCCTCCAGTCCTGCTTCTGTTTTGTTTATTATACCGGTTGAACAGGTATGAAGACAATGTAACCATGTCTCACTTCTTTGCTGATTTGGAACCAGCCTGTTCATGTTTAATCATGACTGTGGCTTGTAAATAAGTGTAGATTCCTGTTTAGAACTGTGGGATGCTCAGGAATTCCCATCTTCATGAAGACATTGCATAATTTGTTTGGTCAATGTTGTTTGACTTTTTTTTTTGTCTTAGGACAATGTTTGATGAATCAGCATTTTTATTTATAAAGCATCAAAATTAGCTGGTCAGTAAAAGTTATCTTAAAGCCTATATATACTGTATAATATATGTGATGGCTGACGCTGTATTCTGCCCCAACCATCAACCATCACCACTAAATGTCTATACTCAAACTGCAGAGAAACACTAGCTAGACCATATTTTTCAAAAACGAAACTTTAACTAATGTGAGAAAAATATGGGCACATACCACAAAGTAAATGGAACTTAGACAGTTAAAAGCCAGCAGTTTATGAAGGAAAGCACAGGTTTGAAGATATAAATTTATTATGAAGAAATAAGCTTATGTTTGAGATATAAATTGAGGTCAAAACATTGTAAATGGTTTATTCATTCAAAAGAAAAGACAAAACGGTCTAAAATAAGAGCACCAGTAAATGTTATTTATTTATTTTTTTTTAATTAATTAAAATTTTTTTGCATATATTTTTTTGAGAACTTTAGTTTAAAAATATATGAAACTAACAACTGACTTGTTACGACTTATTTTTTTTCTTTTAGTCTTTAAAATGATTTAGTATTTCTGTTCAGGGTAAAAATAATAATAATAATAATATATATAAATAAAACATGGAAATACAGACATTCAGAGTTCATTCAAGTCTCTAAAGTGATACAGCTTGAGTTTAAAAGTCAAAGTCCATATGCACACTTTACTGTAATGAATGTCAACACAGCCACTGAAAAGAGACCTCATACGTACTGAGGAAATTAAATATAGATTGCACTGCTTCTTAACAGTGTCACACAAAGTTATCAATGATGGGCATACTTGTGTGTTGTCAGCATAGATGAACAGAGTTTGCATGATAAAGGAATATAAAGGTTGAGTGAAAACATAATTTGTATGCAAATATTTAGGCACCCCTGTTCAAATAATATGCATTAACATTTTTAACAAACTTGAAAAATGTACATTTGTGCAGGTATACCTTCTTAAAATCTGTATATCATGTAAAATATTTAAAAAATAAAGCTTTTTAAACAAGTATGTGTTTCCAGTAAACAGCAAATAAAGTATTCACATTTACCTAGAGTTGTCACATTTTTAAAACCATATTCAACTTATGTACGATTTAAAAAAAACAAAAAAAAAAACAAAGATAATATGATTATTTACAAAAGTACATTTAAACAATATAAAGTGTAGCTTTTTACACGGTGTTAACCATGGATGTACAAGTATATTGTCCAGAAATCGTAGGCAGTATTTAAAAAAGCAATAATATTATTTCGGGTTTGGTAAATTATAGGTATTCATTTTAATCTATTGCCAGCAACACAAAGTTACAATGGAGGCATGTTTTCCACTAAGACACTTTACTTTTTCTTTTAATTACACTAATTATACTTTGTCTAAAATGCATAGCTATATAGAGATTAAAGGATGTTTTCTAATAATGTATATGTAGCCCAGCCCAGTATGTCATAGTACTGTTGCATTAGTATTAATTTTTAATTAATTTTAATTTGTGAATGTGTTTGACCACAGACCCTCTTTTGGTCTGTCTCAGATAACTTGAGGTTCAAAAAACTTGCTGGTATTTTTGGTGAAACATGATCTAGTGCCTATGTGGCTATGTCCAGCACAATAACATTTTTTAAATGATTTCACCTGAGTCTCTGTGAATCTTTTTTATTATATTCTAAACTTTCTGAGTGAAACATCTTAATGCTGAAAAACATATTTTTACCTAATTTAAGTTTTGTATAAAGTAGTAAACCACAACTCATTTTCCCTTGGACAGGCTAAACATTTCGTTGATACTATGTTTATACTAAATCTGAAAATATTTTCTTTGCCCTGTCATCTGTCAAGGATTAATGTGAATTAACAAATTACAACGTTCAACACACAATGAATTTTTACAAAATTTCTCACCATTTCTGGAATGTTTTGTAAACAAATATTTGAGTTTTACTGCTAAAACTGTAAACTAAATGTTTTTGGCATAGGTAGTTTCAATATCATTTACAACAAACAGAAAGGGACAACAATTTTTTATCTTTTAACTTTCTCAACATCTAAACAAATTAGCTTTGTAAAATAAACATTGCTTTTTCAAAAAAGTCCATCCATCCATCCATTATCTTCCGCTCATCTGGGGTTCGGATCGCGGGGCAGCAACCGAAGAAGGGAGACCCAGACCTCCCTCGCCCCAGCCACCTCCACCAGCTCGACTGGGGGAACCCCAAGGCGTTCCCAGACCAGCCGAAAGATATAATCCCTCCAGCGTGTTTTAAAATCCCTCCAATAACTGTTTAAGCAAGTTTGTTTATCTATTTGATTGATGGTTGAATTGTTTTAGGTCCTCAATAACAGATTTTGTTGAGGTTTACATTGCGTCCATTCATTCATTATATTATTTCATCTGTAAATGTGAAAGGATATGTTATGCACAAAAATGTATCCATACTGTGAAAGAAAAATATTTTAGCTACTATTATTTTGTCATAACATTTGCATTATATGTTAGGTGTTCAGCACTTATATTTTTAAACCATATATATTAATACAAACAAGTTTGTTAATATTCAGTTAAAAATTTAGAAATATTTTTTACAAACCTGCGTCTGATGTGTCTTGACCATGTGGAATATGCTTCTCCTTTTCTTCAAAACCTGTCTTTTCTTTATTATGAAGCTGTTCTTTCTCTGAAAGGTCCTGGGGAATGTTTTGGGCATTGTCCTGAATTTCTTTATCCACATGTTCATGAGTAGATAATGTATCCATGCTTTTTATCTCAGGTTTCTTCTCTTCACATTTTTCTCCTGCCTCATCATCTGTAAATGTGAAAGGATAACGTTATGCACAAAAATGTATCCATACTGTGAAAGAAAAATATTTTAGCTGCTATTATTTTGTCATAACTTAACATTTGCATTACATGTAAGGTGTTCAGCACTTACAGTATAATTTTAAACCATATATATACATGCAAACAAGTTTGTTAATATTCAGTTAAAAAGTTAAAAATATTTTTCACAAAATATTTTTCACAAACCTGCGTCTGATGTGTCTTGACCATGTGGAATATGCTTCTCCTTTTCTTCAAAACTTGTCTTTTCTTTATAATGAAGCTGTTCTTTCTCTGAAACTTCCTGGGGAATGTTTTGAACATTGTCCGGAATTTCTTTATCCACATGTTCATGAGTAGATAATGTAGCCATGCTTTTTATCTCAGGTTTCTTCTCTTCACATTTTTCTCCTTCCTCATCATCTGCTTTTGTGTTTTCTACTTTCTCCGACTTGCTTGTAGTCACATCAGGAGTCAGATGAACTTCATTTTCACTCCTTTCTTCTATTTTGGTTATATCATCTTTTTTCAGTTCTGTCTGATGGTTTTGTGGCTCTGTCTCTATAGCAAAAGAAAAAAGAATCACATTTATGCAGACCACATAATACATACATACAGCTGATTTATTTAGTATAACTTAAATAACAACCCACTTAAATAAACCTATTATTTCACTTTTATTATATCTGGTATATTCAAAATAAAATAATTGCCATGGTTTTATGGAAATATTTCTTACTGTATGCTCCTGGAATTTTGCCATTTATAGATTTATTGTTATATGATTCAAATCAAAGTGTAAGTATTAAAAAATTTGATTTTTTTCTATTTTACATAACACATTGGTTTTAGAAACAATTGTAATTTATGCAAGTTATATTATAGCTGCATGAAATATATCATAACTTACTTTGCTTTAATCAATAGTTTTGTTTATTAAAATGATTTGTTGTATTTTAGTCTTACTATTTGTAATATACACTGCCTGGCCAAAAAAAATTGATGATGGTGGAGTAAAAATGCCATGCTGCGCAAAGCCTTCTCCAGCACATCCTAAAGATTCTCAATAAAGTTAAGGTCTGGACTCTGTGATGGCCAATACATGTGTGAGAATGATGTCTCATGCTCCCTAAACCACTCTCACAATTAGAGCCCATTGATTCCTGGCATTATCATCTTGGAATATACCTGTGCCATCAGGGAAGAAGAAGTCAATTGATGGAATAACGTGCTCATTTAGTATATTCAGGTAGTCAGCCGACCTCATTCTTTGAGCACATACTGTTGCTGAACCTAGACCTGTCCAATTGCAGCAACCCCAG
Organism: Corydoras maculifer; assembly: GCA_019802435.1. NCBI lineage: Eukaryota > Metazoa > Chordata > Actinopteri > Siluriformes > Callichthyidae > Corydoras > Corydoras maculifer. The sequence continues at coordinate 264,230 of JAFMOD010000562.1, read as the reverse complement.
ATCATGGCACTGCCTCCCCAGGCTTGTACCCTAGGCACTAGACATTTCTTCTTACCCTGATATGCGTATCAAACTGGAACAGGGTAAAACTAGACTCATCAGACCACATTACCTTCTTCCATTGCTCCAGAATCCAATCCCTATGCTCCCTAGAAAATTGAAACCTTTTTTCCCCAGTTAGCCTAACTGATTAGTGTTTTTCGTAAGGCTACACCGCAGTCCCAATCCCTTGAGTTCCCTTCGCATTGTGCATGTGGAAATACTTTTAAAACATAGTTTTTTTTTTTTTTTTTTGATTTGATTTCACCGAACGTTTAAGTGATTGCTGAACATGTTCATTCAGGATTTTTTCTGCACACCACGAAGACAATGGGTCCCCACTATCCTCCTTTTAATGATGCGTTGGACCCAATTTTAGTTGTTTCTCTAATCTTCTTAGGTGTTTCTCTGCTTGATTCGACCCCTCAAACAGACTAACATCTTGTCCATGACCATGGGATGTGTCTTTTTCTACATGGTTGTTTAAGACATGAGAAGCAACTCATTGCACCTGCTGGGGTTACATATAATGAATGAATATAACTTTCCAGCTAAAAGATAATCACCCATGCAGTATTTCTCCAATAGGAGGCCCGTACCTGTTTGCTAAGTTACATCCAGGTGACAATTTTTCTTTTGTAATTTTTGTAATAAAAATATTTGTGTAATCGTTTAAGAATTAAGTTCTTTTTTTCTTTTTTTTGCTAAAATGATAATGTTAAGTGTGGAAAGTATTCACAACTTACAAGTGTACTAATTATATGAAACAATCTATGCCATTTTTATTTTCACTCTTCCTCACAGTAGCATTTTAAATGGTTAAGAATGAGCACTTGCTATAAAATCCGGCTATATAAGTTCACACACACACACACACACACACACACACACACACACACACACACACACACACACACACACACACACACACACACACACACACACACACACACACACACTTAATGTCTTTAAGTATGTCGTTAGGTTTAATTAAACATTTCACCTGCATTTGCTGTGTCCTTACTTGAATGCTGCACCGGTAGACTCTTCTCCTTTTCCTCAGGGAAAGCTGGCTGTTCCTTTTCATCTTCATGCTGTTTTGGCTTAGAATCTTCTA
>JAFMOD010000562.1:156513-262435 GCA_019802435.1 Corydoras maculifer | reverse complement strand
ACTGTTGTCCTTTTCATCTTCATGCTGTTTTGGCTCAGAATCTTCTAATAAAACCTGGTGATTTGGTTTCTTTACCAGATTTTCTGTACTCTCACATTTTGGATTAGGTATTTCTTTGTGCAGATAATTGTTTTCAACTGTCGCTGTTTCTTTTTCACCATCATTATTACCTGTTTCACATTCAGCAATGTTATTAAGCAAATCAGTTTTTTTAGCTGGTAAGTCACTGTTGTCCTTTTTATCTTCATGCTGTTTTGGCTTAGAATCTTCTAATAAAACCTGGTGATTTGGTTTCTTTACCAGATTTTCTGTACTCTCACATTTTGGATTAGGTATTTCTTTGTGCAGATAATAATTGTTTTCAACTGTCGCTGTTTCTTTTTCATCATCATTTTTACCTGTTTCACATTCAGCAATGTTATTAAGCAAATCAGTTTTTTTAGCTGGTAAGTCACTGTTGTTCTTGCTTGCAGTTTGCATTGTATCTGGTTCTTTTCGGTTTGTTTGATTCTTTGTTACTACAATGCTTATGAGCTTTGTTCCTTTGTGGTAAATATCATGCACATGTGTGTATACACACACACACACACACACACACACACACACACATACACAGAGAGAGACATTTATTATGTTAAAAATACACTAATATTCAGTTATAGACTGTATCTGGTGGAATGTTCTAAGTATTTGCAATTTTACGGTGCGGAAACATTTTTCCTACATTCTTTTACAATTTTTGACACATTTTGTTGCAGATTGTAAACCTTCTATACATCTGATAGGCTGTACTCCTATTATACCCAGTCAAGGTACTGACTTGTCAGTATTTGTAAACTACTGCTTCAGTGGTTTTTATTTGTGCCAATTACAAACTTTTGTTCCCTTTGTGTGAACTATATTATATATAACTATATAAAATGTGTTAATACCATTAAAATTAGCTAATATTGCTAATAAAATTACCTTTGTTGATTATATTATGTTCTATTGGAAATAAAATGTGTGTTCATAAGATTTGCAAATCATTAAAATCTGTTTTTATTTACATTTACCATAGTTTCCCAGCTTATTTGTAATTGGGCTTGTAATACTAACAATAAATTGTCTAAAACTATCTTTTTTTTTATTACTATTTTTCTTTAATGTAACGTGAGGCTACTGATCCAGTGGGTAGTTCTCTTCCTACACAGTTCACGTCTAGTCTTTTCTCAGATTAGTTTTGTTTATATTATCAAAATATTTGTTGTAAATCATCTGTTTTATACTTAATAAATTACCAAATATAATAATATTGTTATCAATATTACATATAATAATGTGTGTTTAAGATGCATAACAGGGCAAACTTTAATAAAAATCTTACTTTCTTCTGATGAATTGATGTTTGTTGATGATCCTTTTTGTAGACAGAAATCTGAAATACAGTTAAAGTCAGCAATTTTCATAATCTTTAACCATATTCATTTAAATCTGGTAGCCTTTGTCTTTATACCAACATTCAGTACATTTGTGTGTTGGACATTAAACACAAAGTGTCTTACCTTTTCCATTCATCTTCTTTTTATAACACCAGCGTGTGAACAAAATGACTGCTACCACAGCTATTGCAATAGCAATAATGATTACAGCTATCACAATTTGAGATGTTCCTGCATGTAAAATCAGTCAGTATTACATAAATATTTTAACTGAGATATTTTAATTAGTTGAGACTCTCTACATTGCATGACTGATATACTTTAATAAACCCATTGCACCCATAAAAAAATCACTAATCAGTATTTTAAAATTGTAATAAAAGTCTTACCATTGTGGCAGTTTTTAAGAGTAAAGCTGGTATTTTTACTGCTCACTTCATTCTTTACAGTGCAAATATACACTGATTCAGGCGCTTCGTCTTCATCTATGTAAAGTTTGGGTCCTGAGGCCACCTTTTTCCCAGTCCATTCCACCTTAACTTGAGGCTCCCCTTCATCTTGAGTGTCTACTAAACACATAAGTGTTGCTCCCTTCCAAGTGCTATTCAGCTCACATTTAACTGTAGGCTCTGATATGAGTTCTGAAAAGGGTAAACGATGTTTTAATCCAAATCAAAATTTTCACATTTTCATTTGTCAATGTGTAAAAAAAATGTGTCCAAACTTATGTGAGATGTTTAAAGCAAGGCACTTACCTATAACCTTTACATTATAATGAGAGTTCTGAAGTGCTGTATTTCCAGCTGTAACAATTTCAGCTTCATATTGGCCATCATCAGCACTGCTTACATTTTTAATTGTTAGCATGCCTGTATTAACATCTAGCTCTGTCCGCCCTCTGAAGGAACCATAACTCGTGAAGGTTCCTTTATTATTCTCAAACACTTTATTATCATTGTGTTTCCACAATATTTCTATTAGTTGTCCTTTAAACTTAGGAGTTAGCGTAATCTTCTGTCCTTTCTCCCCAAACACGTCTCTGCTGCCAATGACTAAACACAAAAGGGGAGAGTTGAGTCTGATGTATTAATTATACACAGTTCAATATTACATGGTCCCCAAGCAAAAATGTTTGTTTTTAGATCATGTAAAATATATATAAACCATATTTTCATTTCAAGTTGAAACACTTTAACACTGCAATAACTCATTATTTACTTAGTTTTTCAAGTAAATTATTGGCAATTTTGTGTTGTATACAAGAAATAATCCACTTATCAATGGATTCATGGTTGCCATTATCTAATTTTCCTAATTTATAGTATACATTTTAAAAGGAGATTTTAACTGCAGGAAGACCAGTAACACACATGCACTTTTTGTCTGCAAAGGCTCACTGGTGTAACTCAAATTGCAAAATCAGGTGGCTTTTTTGGTAAAAGATGTCATTACGACAGCAGTATATGTAAAATCCATTTGTCCCTTTGTACAACATTTTCTGAAAATAGTGTCTGTACTTTGCAATGAAAAAAGGCAAACATTTAATTACATTCAATAACAAATTTGTTATTTATCATTTATATAATTTATGTTTCTTGTGTCCCAAGTTTGTGTTGCTGGATTAAACTATAAACTACTTAAACAACAATATTTAGATTTACTTTTAACCTTTTATTATTATTGTAAATAACATGCTAAAATAAATACTTAGGAGCTTTAAAACATTTTATTAGCCAATTTACATATTGAATAGTGCATCAAAAGTAATAATGGGGAAAGTTTTTAAGCAGCAAGGAAATGGTTCAAAACACTCTGCAGTTGTGGTTTTAGACTGTTTTAACCCTGTGAGTTTTACATTCTAACTTATTTTGCATTGTAGATGATAAGAGGAAAAAGGAAATCTTTAAATATCAACATTTAAATATGAAGGGGGATTAAAATATCAACATGTGGAGCAGCAGCTAACATATGGTCACTTCAGCAAGGGGAAGTGAACACAACAGAACACAAATAAAGACATAAATTAGACTGTGGACAAAAGTCTTAAGTAGCATACAAAAAAACTGTTAGAGACACAAGTATAATGCAGTTATTGTAAGCAAGAAACATACAAACACCTTCAAAACCTTAACCCTCATTGCTTCAGTGCACTCTAAAAAATTATTCATGGGGTTAGTAGGTAAAGCTCAAAATTAAAAGCTTTTTCAGCCTAAAAAAATATTTTTGTTACATATACACACAATAATGAGTTGATAATTTAATAAGTTGGTCTAGATTAAAATAAAGTAAACAGTCTTAACTCAATATTAATAGGATTTTTAACAGACATTATTGCCTTAAATGAACATAGAAATCTATTTGGTTAGTAAAACTTAACAATCTTGTAAGTGTCTATTAAAAGCTGAGTATAAGACTGACATTAGTTTTGTGCATATTGCAAAATTGGCATTGATCCAGTACCAAGTAAATACAGGGCCAATATAGCTGATATTAATAATGACACCAATATTTTTAAAAATAAATTCAGCTTATGTTCAATAGGAGAACAAAGTTCTCATGACTTATAATCGACATGCTAAATCTAAATGCTGAATGGCCCTTGTGGTCTTGCTTTTGAATAAAAGTGTCATCTTGATGACCAAATGTAAAATTTCTTTCTATAATAATTGCTTATTTATTGATAAGTTTCTGTGCTCTCATAGTTCTGTTTCTCTGAAACGTCTTCGGACTGAGATTGATGACAATCTATGAGATTGTAGGCCAGTCCACGACGTGGTCCCGATCCGGAAAATAAACGTCAAATGATTAAATGTCATTAAGTGTAAATAATAAACTGACTGACAGTATTATAGTAATCTACACGATAAATACTTACCCAAAGTACAACTGGCCAATATCAGGGACAGCAGCGCTTGTAATAAATAACCTGGACTTTCGCCCATTGCAGGGATTTAAACGTCCGTGATTTTGATCGAGTCTCTCAAAGTACACGAAATGCTTTATCCAGAAAACAATGCGAAAGAAATCCAAAAGAAAGTGTGGTAACGTACGTTCGCGATTTCAGTATAATACAAAAAAATGTAAATGCAAAAGGAATCAAATAGAAACTCAGGTGCTCAGGTGCGGTACTTTCTCTTTTGCTCTTATCGTTCTGAGAGGCGGAGTTTGCGCTCTCGCTCCTGTGACGCATCCACAGAACAACATTCTTTCACCTACATAATAAAAAGGAGTGACAAACTGAAGTATTTCATGTTCTCATATTCAACCCAGTTTTCCCTGCATATATTTAATCAACTTGGAAATTTGTCGATAGATTATTTTGCAGGCGGCACGGTGGCTTAGTGGTTAGCACGTTTGCCTCTCAGCACTAGCGATTCCCGGTTCGAATCCCCATCTGGGTGGAGTTTCCATGTTCTCCCCGTGTCTGCGTGGGTTTCCTCCGGGTTCTCCGGTTTCCTCACACAGTCCAAAAACATGGATCAAGTCAATTGAATTCTCCAAAATTGCCCCATATAGAGTGTGTCTGTGTGAGTGAGTGTGTGCCCAGCGATGGATTGGCACCCTGTTCTGGGTCTATCTGCCCAGCACCCGAGACGTTCTCCCCTGGATGGGCATGGGGAACCCCACCGTGACCCTAATAGAGGATAAAGCGGGAGATAATGAATGAATAAATGAATTTTCGTTACAAAACATGAAAAGCGTAACCTTTTTTCAATAGTACAGCATGGTGACAAATCTCAATAGGAAATCGGATCATTTTGTTAGACTGGCAATCATGAAGAAGCTTTGTTTTGTGCAAAATAATTCTGGCAAAGGCCCTGGATCCAGCAAGTCTAAACTGGATCGGCAATTCAAAAAAAAAAAAGCACCCCGCCCTGTGGGTTTAATATTCTAACTTATTTTGCATTGTAGATGATAAGAGGCAAAAGGAAATCTTTAAATATCAATATTTAAATATAGAGGGGGATTAAAATATCAACATGGGGAGCAGAAGCTGAGATATTGCCACTTCAGCAAGGGGAGGTAGACATAACAGAAATAAAGACACAAATTAGACTGTGTACAAAAGCCCGAAGGAGCATACAAAAAAAAACCTGTCAGACACAAGTATAATGCAGTAATTGTAAGCAAGAAACATAAACACCTTCAAACCCTTAACCCTCATTGATTCAGTGGTGCTGAATAGCCCTTGTGGTCTTGCTTTTGGATAAAAAATTTTCTATAAAATTCTTTCTATAAAATTTCTTTCTACAATAATTGCTTATTAAATGATTGGTTTCTATGTTTCTAAAGTTATGTTTGTCTGAAACTTCTTTGGGATGAGATTGATGACAATCTATGAATTGTATTGTACAATTGATGTAAATTTAAAATGCAAACATTTTATTTTTATTTGGAACACAACACAACACAGCAAACTACTAGCACATTCAATGGCAAATGCTATATTTTTGTCATTTCAAAGCGATATTCACAGTCAGAAAAGTAGTCATTAAAAAACTTACTTACTAAGAATACTATGAATACAAAATAGTGTAACATTCTGAATACCTGAATGTACTGAATCATGATCATTTTTATCTGAAATTGAAACACTGCCTGAAACTCATACAAAATAATCACAATTTTAACGTCAAATTGCAAACTATGCAATATAGCTATTACTATTTGGAATGTGTTGTATAGTGCCTGTGTTACAAAGAAATATGTAAGGTTAAAAAAACACACTCAAAAAAAAAAAAAAAAAAATTATACACAGTCTAAAGGACAAGCATTCGCTTAAAAAATGTGTTGGCACAAAAAACATTCAAACAACAAAATAAACATGATTAACAAAATGACTGCTACCACAATTATTGCAATGTTGCACATAGTACAAAAGCATATTTTAATTATGATCTACAAATCTAACACATCACAAGTACAGCTACAATTTGTGTATAAAATTAGTAATATAAAATTTACCAGTGCCAGGTCAACAAATAAAACGTCAACATCCGGTCTCACATTCCAAAACACATTTTTATACATTCAAACCTCTGAGCAGCAAATGATCCTACCACCCCATTTATGTCATTCTGATTTTATCTAGTCATTTTTACAGATCCTGGTTTAGCCAATGAGATCAGGCCTTTTAATTTAAATTATTTAATAAATTTCATTGTTAGCTGCCAAAACAAAAATCAACAAAAAAATATATACCCAGGATATTTGCAACTTTGGTTGTTAGAATGGAACCAATATAAATGCTAAAGAGGTATCTGACTTAAGCACAGTAACAGTATAAAAATATTTGCAAGAGAATTGTAAGGAAAAACACTATTTTCAAGATGACTTTTTCTCCATTGTATTGAAACACATAGCCTTTATTAAAATCGCTATTGTCAATGCTTAAAACATTTAGCATGCTAATATTAAATTAGTTTAAAATCTATTTTTAAAAAATTTACTTAAAAAAACCTGACTTTCTAGAAGGTTTGGTACTTAGGAGATCCAGCTATCAACATCTTGTAGGAAGAATGTGAGTACTCATGTACAGTTGATTAATAAAGACTAATACAAATTGTGCAACAACAGATAAGCTTTCTGATTTTACATCCAAAGGTGGAGCAACAGACCACTGAAATTGTGGATCTTTGTGTAATTGTTCTGTCCATATTTGGCATACTGAATCAAATTATTATTATTATTTTTTTTACATTTTTTCCTTTACATCACTAGCTCATCTGAATTATGAGGATGTTAAAGTTCATACAACTAATATTGTTACATGCAAGCTGATGAAACTGGACATCTGTTTGATGTCCTTAAGCTGCAGTGGGGCGGCAGACATATGGCAATCTGTATATAATATCATTCTGTGATTTGTCTTCCTTTTTTACCAGTGACCACAAAATAATTAAAAGAGTAATACACATAACTACATAACTAAAAGATTGCATGTAATAATTTTAGTATTATCATAATTCAGATACTTTTGTGATGTACAAGAGAAGAATATTCACAAAACATATTCTGGCTGATTCTTTCAAAAGCTCAATTCGATTTTCTGTTAAAAAATCACAATACCCAGAGTGCCACATGGCACTGACTACAAAATGACATGACCTCAGTTTGTCTATAAGATAGATGGTTTTAAGTCCACACAGTGTTTAAAATCTCTAGTAGTTTGATCCTTTTGTACCAGTGCAACAAACTTTACCAGACTTCCCTCACATCAGTGGCAGTGTAGTACTCAGTATGATCCACTGCATAAATAGTGCCTGAACTGTGATGGCCCTAATCATAGCAAACAATATATATTATAAGTGTGTAAAAAGTAATATTAATAAATAAGTAGTTCATACAATAAATAAGTAAATTTCCATTGGATCATCATTCAATTAAATACATTCATATGCAAAACCTTGAGTAGACAGCTTTACACTGAGTGGTATATACTGTGAGCAATTTACAGTTTAGCTCCTTACATAGGAGTCTAACATTGGCACCAGTGCAGTCCTGTGACTTAAAACTCTTAACCATCTGAGCAATTGTGTAGTCAATAGCGCATTACTCTATTCTTTAATTTGCAAGGACTTAAATGAATGTTAAATATAAGCTAAAGGGGAGAAAATAAAAAATTGTGTCTACCAAATATTTTGTTAGATTATGACCACTGAGGTATTAAAAATCTTTTAAAGATTTGTAGGTCACTTAGACATAGTTAAAATTAAAAACTGCATTTTTTAATCTTCATCTGGTATTGTTCCTGGCATTTGCTTAAGTGGGTTATTTTCAGCCCATAAAGAGTTTTTCTGTTTTTTTGTAGCAGACCTTCCCCTACAAACTTTTTGCAACAGCACCATTATGATTACAAGTAGGATCAAAAGCACAGGAATGATGCAGCTCAGTATCAAACCAGAAGAACATGTGTCTTTACCATCTGTAACAGTAAAAGGAACAGACAATTAATGGATATGTTGATAGAATAAAAAATAAGATTTGAGTACTTATTGTATTTGACAGTTTGTTATATACTGAGAGTTGTATAAAGTGATTAAATTACCTTCATCATGCACATAGACAGAAAAAGTCCCTGATCTGTCTTCTGCCAATTTCTTCCATGCCTTAGTAGGCGTGGGTAACCATTCCACAACCTGACACTGGTACTGGCCATTATCCGAGACATTAACATGAGGAATGGTGAGTCTAAAATGTGTAGCATTAGGGCGGTTATACACCAGAGCTCTATCTGGCATAGTGCTGTGCAGTGTACCATCTCTTCTCACAGTAAATACAGACAAATGCTGTTCATCTTTCTGTCTTCTGGTCCAGGTCACTTCAAACATAGATTTATCACTAGAGCAGGAGCTGATCTCACAATCCATTGTAAATCCATTTTGATAATTAGTAATATTGATAATGTGGTTCATTTTCTTTACTTGAAGCTTGTTTTCTGAAATATTAAACACAAAAATCTTTGTTTCCATAACATATATTAACTTAAATAAGTAACTAAAGTTCAAGGACATAACTTACCTATAAGCTGTACATTGACATTGGTGTAAGGTAATGTGCTAGTTGCCCTTCTGTCCCAGTTGCACTTAAAACCAGCCTGATACTGATCTATTTGACAGTAATAACTTCCACTGTCAGGTGGAATGGAATTCAAAATGGATAGGTGAAAAGAATTGATTGTTGGTCTGGAAAAGTGGAGTCGATTTTGAAGTTCTACATCCTGAACGTGAAACTGAAGAAGGCCATCATGGCTGAAGGTTAGAAGCTGAACTGCGGACCCATTTTGACTCTGTACATAGAACCAGCTCAGAGAGTAACCAAATGTAGGATCCAGTCCACGAGAACCCAGTGAACAATTTAAATCTACATGCTGTCCTTCTGTTACAGTCAGCTGATCATTTGTTTGATCAATGCTGAAATTACTATCTAAAAAATAATTAAAATAAAATACATTAATAAGCAGTTTTTAATTAAGTGCAAATTTAGTCAAAAACAAAAAATTAATGAAAGAATTGTTAGACTCAAGTCATCATAAAGTAGAATGATATTTCTTTGTAAATTTCTGGACAATAATGGATTTAGTTTCTAATATATATGTTTTTGTCATGTCATGTCATGTTTGTCATGATATATATATATATATATATATATATATATATATATATATATATATATATATATATATATATATATATATATATATATATATATGCTAAATGCTAAAAAGTGAAACAGTATTAATAATTTAGTAAAAAATAGTTTAAAACAAAAGTATTTAAAATAGTGTAAAATAAACACACACTCAGACTCAGCACAAATTCTAACATAACATACATCTCATTAGATCATTTATTTAACCTTACAGTGTATCTGATGATCAACAGTATTACTAAAAATTCTGGTATATCAAACATGAGAAACATTAAACTTTGATGCTAGCTTACCATTGTCCACGATGGCAAGTTGCACAGCAATAGATTTTGTGTCAAGATTATACCAGATTCCATCAGGATCTTGAATCCATTCTTCTACAGAGCAGTTGTATTTGCCACTATCTGTTGACTTTACATGCTGAATTGTCAGTTGAAAGGTTTGTCTCTCAGTCCTTCTCAGGTTGATCCTCTCATCCTTCTCTCTAAAGATTTCTGAGAGCTCTCCTTCTAGTCCCATTCTCAGCAAACTCTGATCATTTCTTAACCAAGCTACTTTAAAATGAGAGGAGTTAGAAAGCGCTGATGTAACTGAGCAATCAATTTTGGCATTAGAATTGGCCGGGATTTCAAAATGTGACTTTGGGTCACTGGATAAAGACAGTTGTCTGGCTGCAATGCACAAGAAAGAAAATATACCACACAAATGAAAAATGATGGAAATAATGCAAATGTAAACAATTTAAATTATTAAAAATGAGGGTGATCTGATTCATACCAGGTCTTTGCACTCTGATACCCACTGAATTGGAGAGTTTCTTGGCTTTTTGAACACCTTGGTCATATGCATCAACCTGGCACTGGTAATTCCCATCATGCTTTTTGCTTGCTCTCAAAACCTTGAGGATATACACTCTGGTTGATTTTTGTACTTGAACCTCAAGCTGATAATCTTTTTGTTCTTCTCCATAAATAATGTCCCCAGTGTGATGCATAAACATTATATCTTGTTGAGTGCTTGAATTGAGTGGTGTAAACTTCCACATCACAGCTATGGGAACTTCAGGTGCTGTAACTGAGCAAATCAGCTTTACTACAGAACTCTCAACTGGATTTATTTCACGACTTCTCAGCACAACATTCAAGAGTGAACCTGGCAGGGAGAGGGGGGAGAAATCAAAGTAACGCGCAAGTAACAAAAACTGTGTACACAACAACATCGAAAAAAGTTCAAAACTGTATAATAAAAGATAAAAATAGTTTCACCTGTAACTTAAAGAGGAATTATTTACAGTAACATAGGAAACTGACTATAACATCCAAAATTAACATTATTATGTTTGATTAACATACTATGAAATACAGTTTAGTACTTTTGCACTTTTCTTATGTTTATTATTCATGCATAAAAAATAGTCTTACCAATTGGTGTAACAGCAAAGTTGCCTTTTTGTGACTGCGATTCAACTTTCTTCATATTGCCATTACTCTCCAGGTTCCATTCAGACACAGTGCACATATATTCACCACTGTCAGAAACAACAGCTCCACTTAACTCCAATATGAATTTAGTTGCAGTGAGACGAAATGCACGAATGCTCCTCTGTTGGTACTGAACCCCTGCTGTCCCCATCACCCCTTCACGACTTAGGCTTATGATGTCACCAAAGGAGGTGCTTGTAGATTTTTTATGTTGCCACATGACCGACAGCTGACCGTTGGCTTCTGTCACATTGCAGATAATCTGTAGTTTCTCTCCTTCAATCACCTGGACATCCTGCTTCAACATGACCAGAGCCAAACCGCTTTCTATTGCATAAAAACACAGACCAAAAGCATTCCAGCTGGAGTAAATATAAACTATAAATATAAGATATAAAATGTAAAGTTTTTTTTTAATAAAGGCTAATGACATGAGAACATTGCAAGTTCGTTTAGTAAAAATTATGTAAGCCAACTTAATGTGTGTGCAAGTGTGTGTCTGTGTCTGAATGTAGTTCTAAGCATATATTGAGACTTAATTGTTCTAAATTGAAAAATCTAAATTGGAAAATGATACATTGTGAGGCTCTACTGCTTTTTTGTTTTAGTGCTACTATTTTAGTGCTACCTGTGACTTGTCACCCAACAATTCTAACAAATATTTAGCTTTCTGGAGTCTAGCACTAGAATAAAAAGCCTATCCGAACAATACCTTTTAACAATGTAAAAATAAATATACACAATGATTAAAATGAGCAAGATGGGTTTTTTTTACCTTTGACTCGGATTTGCACTGTTTGCTTGACAGATAACTGGCTTTGTCCTTTGTTGAATGTCCCAGTCTCTGTCCTGTCCTCTTGTGAACCTTTGCACTGATACAAACCCTTGTCTTCAGTCCTGACTGGTTGAACTGTAAGAACATAGGACTTATCTCCTTTCTTTACAGCCCGCAGCTCACCTTCTTTCTCTCTATCCACATAATTATTTGCTACTGACAGTACACCTGAGGGACCAATTTGGACAACTTCAGTGTCATCTTTCAGCCAGGTCATTGAAAAGAAATGTCCCAGAAGATTCTGAGCCTCTATGCTGCAGTGGATCTCTAACGTGTCTCCTTCTTGAAGAGCTCCATTCAGAACCTTAATGTTTGAAATGAAGGAGCCCATGTCACCTGCCTCTGATGTAAAGGAACAACAAATCAGCTTTTAATAAATTGATCCAAAACCATATAATGAATCAAATAAAGAAATATTCTCATTTTACCTTGAGGCTTGACCTCAATACTGGATCCTGTGGTGTTCTTGTGGCTAATTCGAATCCATGAGCGATCTGGGTCTTGGATCCACTCTTCAGCCTGACAGTAAATCTCACCACTGTCTGTCTGCTGCATCTGACTCATCCTGAGTCTATAAGTGGTATCTTCTATTTTTTCTATTGCAATAAGCCCGGAGAGGTACCGGCTTTCAAATGTTGGTCCAGGTCTCACAGTAAAATCGCGGTCCAGAGTAATAATTGGTCGAGTCTCAGTGCTGGCACGCTGATACCATGTAACAGATAAATGAGTGTGCTGGAACGTCTGACTAAAGACTTGACATTCTAGCTGAAGAGAATCACCTTCAGAGAGGCTAAAAGATTCTTGTCCAGAATAAAATGCTTGTAAAGTATCTTCTATTACTGTTGGAGAGAATGTAGGTTAAAGAATTAAGAGAAATTTTCTTTTATGTATGATACTATGTTCAGTGTGATGTTCAGAATTAATGATTCATACACTTCATTATAATGTAATAAAATATGATAACATTAAAGCAATATATAACATTAAAACAATATATAAAGCAAACCACAGAGATAATTGATGTTTCTGGCAAATATATGTAGTAAAACAAAAATACCTTTCACTGTCGTTTTTGCATTGTAGGTTCCAAAATATGTACTCAACTTGTTCGGAGTGTAACATTCATATGTTCCTGAATCATCTGCTTGCAGAGGTGCAATGTGAAAGAGAACTGAAATATCTGAAATCCTTTCAATCAGAATATTTTTATTTCTCACCCTCTCACTGTACATTGCATACCCAAAACTTGGGTCATCAGAGCTAATTATCTGAATTTCAGAATTTGGATTGTTTGGTTTATAGACTGAAAAAGTAAACTCCTGCATAGCTAAAGTGTTCAGGCCACTGACATTACAGGAGATGGACATCGGATATCCATTCACCCGGTATAATGGCCCCTCCTGGACTTGTACCAGGTGCTGAGCTTCACAAATATCTGGAAGAAAATAAATGACCATAATTAGTAATGCACTATTAAATAAACTGATGAACTAATTATTAAATACACTTTACTGTTATATATAAACGCACAAACATTGATATGTTTATATAGGATATGTTTTTTTCTCATTTGTGTGTGTGTGTGTGTGTGTGTGTGTGTGTGTGTGTGTGTGTGTGTGTGTGTGTGATAGGTTAAAATGTAGGAAGCTGTTGAAATAGGAACTAAAACCCAAATTCAATCTAACTGATAAAATGTGTTTCTTTTCATGCTAACAGCCTGAATTCAAATCCGTATGTTACACCTGAATGCTGGTCGTGCAGTACGGTTTAGTGTGTACTGTTTCTTTGCTTCTGTTTTGTAAATACACGCTCGCACACACATTGTTCTCTCAAATCATATGAAACAGAAATGTCTATCTCGATCTATGAAATGTTTTAAATGGGCACATTAACCGTATTTCCCTCTCTCATTAATGACAGAAAATGAGTATAGTGATTAAATCTGCATATGCCGTAATAATGCGTAAAATACTTACTGAGAATAAAACAGAGCCATGTAATGTGCGCCGCCCCGATGAGCTCGAGCAGTTTCGCCATCCGCACTTATTGCACAGCTCCGTCGCTTATAAAGAGCTTTTGTTAATTGGTTAATCATAAACTAGTGGAAAAACTATTGCGCCATTATATCCATCCCATACGACAATTATTACGAAAAGTTCGACAGCTAAGGTGTGGAGGATGTAGTTGTAACAGCGGTGACAGCAGCAGCGACTCTGAGTCGACTCTTTTTTCATCACGGAACAGCCGAGTAAAGTTCAGAAAGGTGGAGCCTGAAAGCCTTTACCTGTGGAACAGGAGAAGGTGTGGCACAGCTCTGCAGGCGGGGTGTATCCGGAAACACCTGCGGGGCAACGTGCTTTAAATCCATTGTCTTTCCATAAAGCAGGTTTTCCCATAACCTCACATACAGCTGCATTTTAAGACTCGTCTCTTTGATCATTGCTTACTAACATGAGAGCTTGCCTTATATACTATCATCCTACTCTCCTATACATAAGCTGTCATTCAAGTCATTATTTAAAAACGTAATTTAATTGAAATGTTAAAAAAAAAAAATATATATATATATATATATATATATTTTGGGCAGCACGGTGGTTTAGTGGTTAGCACGTTTGCCTCTCAGCACTAGGGATTCCCGGTTCGAATCCCCATCTGGGTGGAGTTTCCATGTTCTCCCCGTGTCCGTGTAGTTTTTCTCCGGGTTCTCTGGTTTCCTCCCACAGTCCAAAATCATGGATCAAGTCAATTGAATTCTCCGAATTGCCCCATATAGGGTGTGTGAGTGTGTGTGTGAGTGTGTGCCCAGTGATAGATTGGCACCCTGTCCTGGGTGTATCTGCCTAGCACCCGAAACGTTCTCCCCTGGATGGTCATGGGGAACCGCCCCGCGACCCTAATATAGGATAAAAGCGGAAGATAATGGATGCATATATATTTTATCTAGCTAAAACACACACACACACACACACACACACACACATACATATATATATATGCCTATCATGGGAAGAACCTTTCGGGCGCTGGGCAGATACACCCAGGACAGGGCACAAATCTATCGCTGGGCACACACACACAGACACACTCTATATGGGACAATTTAAAGCATTCAATTGACCTTGATCCATGTTTTTGGACTGTGGGAGGAACCCGGAGAACCCGGGGAGGACACAGGGAGAACATGGAAACTGCTGTAATAATGTGGCAATTATATTATAAATAATCCCAATCCAGATTGGGATTCGAACCGGGAATCACTAGCGCTGAGAGGCAAACATGCTAACCACTATATATACAAAAGTGGCACAATAACAATCTTAATAATTATATGTTTACTCACGATAAGCTATTTTATGGTTTAATAAAGGAAAAATACATTCACATTCTATTTTACTGTAGCTTTTGACAAATAATGTTTAATTGTATGAAAATTGAAACAACAATTAAATACATAAAGGATTGAAAGGATTTTCCTGTAGGTGTTGCTAACACTTTTTTTGGACAACACAGTAGTGCAGGGGTTTGCACTTTAAAGCAAAATCATCCTGGGTTTGATACCCAGGCATTGTGAACTATGGTTTTCTTTGTACTGTTTTTTTTTTTTCTTTTCATTTTTTGTTTATATCACCTACTGTAATTATATGTTGGTTTAAAATTGGAAGCTACTTAATAAATGTAAAGGTAAAAAATACGAATTAAGATAAATTTAAATAGAATGATTGCTAATGCTCAACTTATATATAGAGTTTTTTTTATAAAGAGTTTATTAACAGCAGTGCATTGTCTCAAAGCAACTTTACAATTAAAAAGATGGAACTAAAAGTCAATGTCAAGAAAAAAAGAAGAAAGAAACTTTAAGCTGATAAAGTGTGGTACCATCAATCTTAAGTTGCAACTAAGGTTCTTAGTATTACATCTTTATGATATGAGTTCAAAAAACCAGGGTTCATGTACATCATTAATTATTGTCATCAGTGAACTGTTTGCCTTTATGCACCTTTGAGTTCATAGTTGCTTAAATGATTGCTGGTCCTGGTTTGATGATGTTAGATATTATTATGCCAGGCCTGGTTGATCATTACTGCCATATTTAGCTGTAACATGGCAGTAATTTAGAAAATGATGCTTTAATTGTTTACAGCAAAATATACAAAGCTAAAGTAGTTAGCCTTATTTCACTAATACAGCTAAAGTGATTAACTATTAAAACACTTTTAATAAAAATGCAGGTAGAGCAGGTAGAGGGAAGTGAAAGTGATAATAAACATATAGCAACATAATTCAAAATTATTCAACATTATTCAAAAAAAATAAATAAATTGTAAAGAGACAGAGACATGTGTACACATATTACTAAACAAGTTTTTTTTGAATTCCATTACACAGTGCTGTGTCTATACTAGTCTGTGCTTTTTAAAATTGGGAAGTTAGGTACTTGTTTGTGAAAATTCCAGTGAGCAAATGCCAGTTGAATTGTATTTTTGCTTACAGTTTTAATACAAACACTGCTGGCTAGACTGCAAGGATGCCAAGATGTTAAATCAAGTTTTTATGAAAAATACGTCTGAATGTCTACCAGCGATTAGATCAGAAAACTGTCAATGAAAAAATGATAGTCAGCATAAAAAAAGAAAATTAAACAGAAGCACTGCACAAGCACTGAGCATAGCCAGTAAAACAATTTGGAATAGTTTAAAAATAAAAGGTAGCACAATTCATCATTCAGTGAAAATTTAGATTTTCATTGAATTTAGACTGCAAAATGGTGGAATGATCTACACAACTTTGTCCGTAAGGCAGTATCACTGAGAAGTTTTAAGAAACTACTGAAGACGCATCTCTTTAACAAATACCTGTTGAAACCCACGCAGACACGGGAAGAACATGGAAACTCCACCCAGATGGGGATTCGAACCGGGAATCCCTAGCACTGAGAGGCGAACGTGCTAACCACTAAGCCACCGTGCCGCTATATATATATATATATATATATATATATATATATATATATATATATATATCATGTCTTTAATTACTGATAAAAAAAAAGGGGGGGGGGCGCAGCATCAAATAACAATCAGGTTTGATGAATTTACAGTATAGTTGGTTTTCTGCATAACGTCTGACTTGTAATGTTCTCATCTGTAAGTCGCTTTGGATAAAAGCGTCTGCTAAATGAAGAAATGCAAATGTAAATGTAGATTATAAATAGTAATGAGACCGTTACAGACATTTTCTAGCTTACTCTGTTTTTTAAATCTGTCTTTGCATTTCATACAAATGAATAGTGATTTGCATTTTGTCTAAATTTCTGTTTTGTGCTTAAAACACCTGTTAGTCACATGTACAAGTATTTTTGCTAGTCTATAAAGCTGGGTTATCTACAAAATGTTATTTTTATCATATCTATATGTAAATAGCAAGTAATAAAAGACAAAACTCTAAATTATATTAAAATATTTATAATATTTAGATTTCAAATCCAAATGTCCCTAATGTACAACAAAAAATGCAAAGCTTGGATGTGGTGTCTGATTAAATCTGCAGAGGAACTCTTTTTTTTTTTTTTACTGTCAGTAATTATGGAAATAATTTGGTCAGTGAAGTCATATTGTGTTCCATTTTATCATTATACGTATTATTTCTGATTCTTCTCTCCATTATAGTAATACATGTGATTGTGTGGCTCCTGTGCACAATATTGTAAAAGGGGGGGGGGGGGGGGGGGGGGGGGGGGGGGGGGGGGGGGGGGGGGGGGGGGGGGGGGGGGGGGGGGGGGGGGGGGGGGGGGGGGGGGGGGGGGGGGGGGGGCGCCAATCCATCGCTGGGCACACACTCACTCACACACACACACTCTAAATTGGGCAATTTTGAGAATTCAATTAACTTGATCCATGTTTTTGGACTGTGGGAGGAAACCGGAGAACCCGGAGGAAACCCACGCAGACACGGGGAGAACATGGAAACTCCACCCAGATGGGGATTCGAACCGGGAATCCCCAGCGCTGAGAGGCGAATGTGCTAACCACTAAGCCACCGTGCCGCCTAAACAGATACATATATTACATAATATTTTTATAAACTACTTTAAATCTTCTTAATTAAAACATATAAGCTTTGTAAATTCATTCATTCATTATCTCCTGCCTTATTCTCTAGTAGGGTCGCGGTGGGGTTCCCCATGCCCATCCAGGGGAGAACGTTTCGGGCGCTGGGCAGATAGACCCAGGACAGGGCGCCAATCCATCGCTGGGCACACACTCACTCACACACACACTCTATATGGGGCAATTTGGAGAATTCAATTGACTTAATCCAAGTTTTTGGACTGTGGGAGGAAACCGGAAAACCCGGAGGAAACCCGCGCAGACACGGGGAGAACATGGAAACTCCACCCAGATGGGGATTCGAACCGGGAATCCCTAGTGCTGAGAGGCGAACGTGCTAACCACTAAGCCACTGTGCCGCCACTTTGTAAATTATTTTTACAATTTGTTATCATAAACATGTCTATAAACATATCTCATGATAGTGTTCATAAAATTTGTTATTTTATAATTAACCATTGTAGAGCTATCATGTATTTAATTAAAACTAATTCTTACGGAAGCATTATAAAAAGATTATATATATATATATATATATATATATATATATATATATATATATATATATATATATATATATATATATCATGTCTTTAATTACTGATAAAACATAAAGTACTGTGCTATAGTGCATTGAGAAATAATGCAATTGCTTATTTGCGATGTTCACAATGGTGTTTTTAAAACCAGATCAATAGTGTATTACACAGTCTGAAAGTGCTATTTTGTTATTTGCTGATGATTTCACCACATTATGAATGCATTATTGTGGGACAAATAAGGGTTGGTTTCCCAAGATAACAAACAGGGGAAAATCAAACAACAAGAAAATAGAGTTCAATATAAATGTATTCCATCCATCCATTATCTTCCACTTTATCCTCTATTAGGGTCACGGGGGGGGGGGGGGTAGACCCGCCAATCTATCGCTGGGCACACACTCACTGACACAGACACTCACACAGACACTCTATTTGGGGTAATTTTGTAGAACTCAATTGACCTTGATCCATGTTTTTGGACTGTGGGAGGAAGAACCCGGAGGAAACACACACAGATACGGGGGGAGAATATAACATAGAAACTCCACCCAGATGGTGATTCGAACCGGGAATCCCTACTGCTGAGAGACAAACGTGCTAACCACTAAGCCGCCTAATATAAATGTATTAATTATGGAAATTTTGATTTATAAACAGAGCAAATACAGACATAAGACATGGTTTAGAAATGCAGTTTAGGATGGAGGGCCTCTTTTTTTGTCAGATGGTCTTTCCTACTCGGAGGTTAAGCAGGATTTCCCTGAGTTCATCCTTGCCATAACTGTGGCTGGCAGTGTGGGACTGCGGATGGTAGATGAATGATGACAGATGGAACGGTTCTAATTGAAATGAAATGCCATCTTCAGACCTCACGAGTGAGTTTAGGGCAGCTCATCAGTGCTGGTGTTGCGCACGCGCACTTGCTTCCGTTGCCTCCTTCACCTGGTGGCGGACATTGGCCCGCCTCTAGCTTTCACTTGTCCAATAGGAAGGCGCCGACACGAACAGAACTTCCGGGCTTCCCGGGCACGACCCTCACGCACACACACACACACGCGCAGTTCTAGGTGATTATCGGCAATCATGCGCGCGAGAGCGCAGTGTGTCCGCGGAGCTGCTGTGCGGCGTTTCAGTTTAAAGTAAAAAAGAGACAAAGAAAAAGAGAACAGAGACAGAGAGAGAACACTGAACAGAGCCGCGCTGCTGAAATCACAAAGCCGAGCCCGTGGGAACCGAGCGAACTTCCAAGATGCCAAACAAGGAAGCGACCTGGCGGCTGTTAGTTCTGTTTGTTGGAATGGGTAGGTCATCATGTTGCTTTTCGCGTTCCTTATATGTTTACCTTAAGGTTTTTCATACCTGTTCACTTCATCTCTGAAGTTTCTTAACCTTTAATCACAGCTCGCCACTCGCACAGAGCCCTCTGAGATTGTCGTGTCTCATGCGCGTTGGTGATGGACTAACTGTACGTTTATTCAAATAAAGAAAAGACTCCTAAAGTCCGAAATTCCGGGAAGTGTTCCCCCTGCTTTCATAACTTAAAATGTTTTATTGTTACGATACGTCTAGACTGAAAGAAAGAGGAAAAGGGAAGTAATTTTAGTTGACAACTAAGTTTAAAAAAAAATGTTGGGCCTATTTTACAGTAGAAACTCTGGCAAACCATGTGGAGGATAAAACTCTCCAGCTCACATTTAGAGGATCGTGTGGTTTGTTTGAAAATGAAAATTTCAGCCGAAACATATTTATGACAGTGGCATAATATATATATATATATATATATATATATATATATATATGTGCCAATGTTGTAAATAGATGTTCTTGTTACTGTGATTTGTAAACAATCACTGGGTGAATAGAAATGGAAAATTTAAAACCAATACTGTAATGAACTTACTTTACTGACTATGTTTCCGAATTGCTAGTAGGCTAATTACTTCTACGTCAGTAAAATTTCCCCTGGGAAACTTTACAAACAACCGGTGGATGTATTGTGTAAGTCTACTTAAAACGCACTGTCAGAGTAATAAAACCTTCAAAATTTGGATTCCGTTTTTTATTGCGCGCAAATTACTTTACCTACCTACCTACCTATCTATCTTAGTGTGATCTTAACATTACAAAGTAATGTTGCATTTAGCCTTTTTACAATCCTTTCTTCACATGCTGTTTCTTGCAAACCGGATGGAGGTATGATGACAGCAGCGGCACCAATCCCACTAAAATTCCAATTTCATCATTTGTACCTATCCTGTTTAAGGAATGAGTAATTGTCAAGCCTTTATTTGTATATGTGAAACCACTCAGACTCCATCAATAATGATTAAGGAAAGTTTTATAGTTATTTGAAAGATATTTCATAAAAAGTAGTTTATTAATGTTGTACACAGTACATCCAAGTAATCAACATAAATAAACAAGATACTAAATCTTCAATTTATCTAGGAAAATTTCATGCACGCTCCATGAACAGCAAAAGGTTGCTGGACACTGGTGGTGATCAAGATTGCTTTTTGTCTCTGTTGTCCATCCCAAAGGTGTTTAATGGGGTTGAATTTTGGGCTTTATTTAAGCCATTCAAGTTCTTCACTATTATTACACATGTTTTCATGGTCATTCATGGTCTTGCACATTCATTCATTATCTTCAACTTCATCCTCTACCAGGATCACAGAGGGGTTCCCCATGCCCATCCAGGGGAGAATGTTCCTGGGAGATGCATCCAGGACAGGGCGCCAATCTATCACTGGGCCGGTCTTGCACATCATTCCCTAAACCATTACCACAAATTTGTCCCAAAAAATGGATACATGCTTGATTTTGTATTTCTGTGGCAATGCACCAAGTGAAATATACAAAGTCATAATTTAAATGTTGTCTAAATACTTTGTTCATATAATGTATTTTCATTTTAACAAGAATACATAGAATACAACTCACAATTATGTGTCTTTGTTCTTCATCTAAAAAATGTGTAAGGATTATTCTTAACTGACATGTCTGTCTTTAATAATTGAATTACTGACAAAACATGAAGTACTGTGTTATAGTGAATTAAGGAATATTGTCCTGCCAACAGATCAATTTCCTGCCTTTCCTGGCAAATGCACCTGATGTATCCGGTTTAGACAAGCCAAAGTTGTGTACACTGTGAATTTGACTTCAAATGTAATTTAAAAGGTTTAATTGTGACATTTTTACTGTTGCTATATCAATGTTTCCTTGTTCAGTTCAAATCTTAAACTTATGGTTAAGTTAACATATATTTGTAGTTAAAAGGAACTCTAAGTGATGCACACATTCAATATAGCTTTGTGCATTACACATGTTCCATTGCATATCATAAACTGGGTTATTTTGGTTTTAGTGTGGTTTGTTGGTGTACCTTTTTTTATCTCTCCTATCTGATAGCTGTGTGCAGATATGCTGCCATCAGATGCAAACGTTTTCATGAGAAAACAAGTCTTTACATGCTGGTGGCTTCTGTCGTTTCTGTACTTTCACCTTCCTGGAACACCTTCAGGTTTTCCTGAAACAGAAAACTCACCAAGTTCTTTATTTAGTTTGTGATTTTCTCACTGCCGTTCACTATGCCTTTGGTTAAAATGTTTTACAAATTAATCAAACCTAAACATTTGCCTTAGTGTCTTGTGTTGCTAGGGCTCTGGCCAGGCTTGTATCCAAGTTAGACTGTTAACAATCCTTTCCATAAATGGAAATTATTCTTGACTTTAGCATTGACAAAATGGTGCCTCTCACTGTTTGCACATATTCTTAAGGTGTCATCAACATGGTCTGTTGTACATGTCACTATATATGCTATGGTTTATTATTGTCAAATCACTTAACATAATCTTTAATATTGATGTCATATCCAGACTTAATAGTTTATGTGTGCTCTGTAACTTATTTTAATGGGTACAGTGAATGAGTCATAAATTTTAGTTGTAGCATGATTTTACTGGCTTATAGGGACCACCGCTTACAATAGTACAGTACACACTTTTTAATCTTTAGGTTCGCTTTGGTAGGGTTTATGTGTATTGTGAATCTACCCTTGCTGACAGCTATGTTGGGAATCTTCAGCATATCCACACTGTCAGTGACGTAAAACAATACTCTTTTGTGCCTGTTTAGCAAGTTGCTGGTTTAGGGGCAAAGGTTGTTAGGGCTGGATAGTTTATAGTGTACTAAGTTGGTACAGCTACTTGGTTAATGTCCACTTTACTTAACCATAATTATATAATAAATTATGTATACTTAAAAGAATCTAAATTCTCAGGATCTATGTGAGTAGGTAGGGCATTTTTTCGAGTGCATTTACTTGTTGCCCTTCCAGTGTGCTCACACTTTTTTTGTACACTGACAGCATTAGAATGTGAATATTTACAGAAGGTGGCAGTATTAAATGTGACCCTATTTTTTTACACAAACTCTTTAATGTCAAATAAATTTAAACCAAACGGACATCTCTAAAATATGAGCATATGATGTTTCTAACAGATTATTTTATGACTGTAATTTCCCCCTGGATTAATAAAGTATTCGGTTTCTGATAAAACTAATGTTCTAATGTTCTGTAATTTATGCTACAGTAGGTGGTATTTAAAAAAAATCCAAAACAAATGATTATGAATTAGCAGTCTTATCCCTTAAAATATGGACTTTAAAGAGGGGAAAAACCATTTGTGACTGTAAAATGTAGTAAAACACTTAACCAACCTTTTAAGCTCTTTATTTATTTGTAAAGCTTTTTATATGACATTTAATAGTGATGCTTTTCCTTAATCTCACTATTTACGGATATTTACATTTAAATATAAATCTTGATTAAGTGAAATGAAATGTAATTATTGAAAATGTTTTACTATTCTCTGTTCTACTTTTTCAGTTTTGCTATGTGAGAGCAGGGTTGTGAAAGTACCTGCTGGTCCATTGGTGCGTGTTGAAGGTCAGTCAGTATCTATTAGCTGTAATGTCACCAACTATGAGGGGCCACCAGAGCAGGATTTTGAGTGGAGCTTCATTGTAAATGGAAAAGAAACCTCACTTATTTCCACCTTTGATCCATCGTTTCCTGACAAAACCGTGCTTGACCGAATCAACAGTGGTGAAATCAGTGTCACTAAACTGAAAAACAATGAGGCAGTGCTTACTATTACCAAGGTCAGGGCCTCAGACAGTACGATTTACCGCTGTACTACACCAAGTACGGACTCTGTTATCAAAGGGAACTACTTTGCAGATGTGGAGCTATATGGTAAGTGTGTACATTGCTTAATATTTCTGCTTGGCATTTGCTTCCTTTTTAAAAAATGTACATACATTGAAAAAGCAAGGTTAGCTATCTGTTAGGCTTACTACCTAATCAATTTGCTTTATCTTTTTGTAATTGGCATGATGTAAGTTTTACTTGTGTTTGGCACGCCGAATTGAAGTGGCTTTAATTAATATTATTGTTTTTATTTATTTAGGCCATCTGTTGATAATGTAGTTTTGCTATTTATTTAATTTATGCTTACTTTAGGGGTTGAGTTAAGATGCTTTTCCTATTTTGCTTGAAAACTGCTGGAGAGAATGAAATGACTTCAATATAAGCAAATAACTGGAAAGTTAAAACAAACAGTTGGGTATTAACTTTGTGAAATAAATAGTGTCTTAAGAATTGATGTGAACTTTAAGAAACACAAAAATAAATTAAGGTTAAAACATAGGTGTGTAAAATCATAATATTTATGTCCTTTGTATAGACAAGAACACATCCTAGATGTCTAGTCATAATGCACTGTGCCATGCGCCGTGGTAAAGGGGTGTGTATTTGGATGGTGATAGCTATTTATATATTCAGATATATAAAACCATTGTACTTTCTTTTTTTGTATGACCGAATCAAATAAAATAGTTAGTCTAAAAAAAGATTTGCCATCTACAGTGTCTTTAAAGCAGATGAAATGGAATATTATTATAAAATTATTATGCATCAGAGATCAAGGGTGGTCCAAATATGGCAATGAAAAGATGTCATGAAATTTGCCTTTGTTTCATTTAAACTGTTACGTCCTTAAGGAGAGTTGAATAAAATATAATACTTTGTGTGCAGTGATTGGAGACTCTTTGAAAGTGGTCCCAGCCATTCCACAGCCTAAAGTCTCTGAAGGCCAGTCACTGGAGGTGCGATGCAATGTCACACGTGCATATACAGCACACACTGTTCTCTCTGTGACCATGTCTATACGAAAGAATGCCGATTCATTGGAAGAGATCTTGACATTTGGACCAGATAATGAGATGAAGTTTGGACAGGCCTTTGCCCAGCGTTACGCAGATGGTGGACTTTTATTAAACCTTAATGGGGCTGGGGTTTATGGATTAACCCTAAAAGGATTGAATCCACAAGATCAGGGCACATACATCTGCACAGCTAGAGAGTGGACGAGGCAGCCTGGAGGAGGGAAAGGCTGGCAGAAGATTCTAGAAAGGAGTGAAGAAATGGGAAACGTTACAGTCACACCCTTGGGTGAGTAACCTTTTTTCCCCCGTGCCAGAAGTCTATCCTTATGTCATACCACAGAAATTATGTCACATTGAAAAGGTGTGGTATGGCTTCAGTAGCTGAGTCACACCGGTGAAGTTTTATTGTAACATTTAATACTCTAAAACATGTGGTAATTTTCTTTCTCTGTCAATTGCATAGAAGTTATCTAGCAAGAGTTCTTGGTTTGTGTTACTTCTTAATGTGAGCCTTCATACACATTGGTTAGGTTACTTTTGACTCTCTCAGCTTTCACAGTTTTTAGTGTAATAAACATCAGTAATTTTTATTATTCTCCCTTAGACCCAGCCATGTTAGAAAACCTAATCTGTTGTTTAAAGATAGATGTAATTTTAATAAAAGCAGCACTGCTAATACATGTCATTCATGTGCTATTTTTGTCTTCAGTTAAGCTCCTAATAATGGTGTCTCTTTTTTTTCTGCCATTGTTCTAGCTCGGTCTCTTGTGGTATCTGTGGAGAAGAATGTCACACTAAATGTTGCAGACTCGCTGAATTTGACCTGCACAGTTATTGCTGATGGCCTCCCTGCTGTGGGAATGGAGGTGATGTGGCTGGTCACTTCAGTGAGCAACCCCACCAGTCAGCGAGTGCTTCTCCACATAGGCCGTGATGGCCAAGTGCTGGAAGGCTCTGAGCTTGCTAGCATGAGCAGACTTCAGCTGGGCACATTTAGACTCTTGCTACCTAAAGTTCAAGCCTCTGATTCAGGCTTATACTCGTGTCATGTGAAGTGCTGGCTCTCACAGGGTACTGGAGGATGGTATTCAGCTGTAGAGAAAAGATCTGACCCTGTCAAGGTTGTGGTAACACAGCTAGGTAAGGAGGCTATTTTCCTTTTTCATTCTTCATTTTTTAAAAATCTTATAAATATTGCTATTTGTTCACCTGGTTTCTGGGGCATTCTTATGAATGTATTACTTCTTAACAGTATTAAATAAAGTGCAACCTAAGCATGACATGGAGATTATTGGGTCTTGAAGTGTCTGAAGCAAGATTTTAGTCAATTGTTCCTGTAAAAAAAAGTTTCACGAACCATTGGTCTGTTGTCTGTGTGTCAGCCTTCCCTGAACAAACATGACCATATTGTGGTATGTGTATAGACTTGGTTACTATAGAGACAGAGTGCAATGTATCACTGGAGAGAATACCACACCCCTCAATTGGGGTAACAATCCTCTGCCCTTCTTTCAGTTTGCATTAAATGAATGTGGCTCATTTGTATATGCGAAATAATAGATGTGGGTGTAACATTTGCTAAGTATAAGCTTATAAACTTTATTATGAACATATTTAAATATGTATGTGTGTATGTATTTATGTGTATGTATGTGTAAATATATATATATATATATATATATATATATATATATATATATATATATATATATATATATATATATACAATTCATATATAATTCATAATTCAATATATATATATTTAGCATTTTAAGTGTTACAGTAAATTAATAATAATAATAAAACATATCCAGATAAGTACTATATATAGATAGATAGATAGATAGGAGGGAAAAATTACCATTATTACTATAACATAATATAACATCATTATTATTCCCTTCAATATATATATATATATATATATATATATATATATATATATATATATATAATATGCATGTGCACACACAGAGTTCTGCTATAGTATTGAGTATAGTGTGAGACCCAGATTTATAAAAAGTGCACAATGACCCTACCCTGTAAACCTGCAGTTTCTCTAATACTACATTTACTTTTGACCTGCTACCACATTCTTTTTACTTCTCTTATGGTACTTATCTGGATATGTTTAATTATTATTATTATTACTTTACTGTAACACTTCTAAAATGCTAAAAAATATATATATTGAATTATGTTTGTATATTTAATCTGTCTGTAATATTCAGCCAGGCAGTTTCTCGGGCTTTAATAATACGATGCCGTTGTCTAAAAAGATGTATATGTAAATCCCGTTCAGCAAAAGAGAGTGGAAAAAAAGCCAGTTTTTAAGGTTCTTTTGACATTTTATCGACGTTTTGAATATTGATTACTGGGACAGTTTGAATTCTGTGTGCACGCTTGGGATCGTCCATTACAAAAGCCTGGTTTGACTTCGTGAGAACGAGTCAGAAGTAAACTGTTTGGCTAACTCAGACGAGACTTACTGAAACAAACACTGCTTTTATAAGCACGCTTTGTGTAATAGGCCTCTAGTTGAACAATTGGGTCTATATTATTTATTTCTATAGACATTTGGGTCTAGGTATTTTATAGCCAGTGATGGAAGACAAAATGTTACTATTGAGTGTTGGGATTTTAATTTTTATTTTATTTCACTGAAGCCACACACCTGCATCTATGTTTCATTTATTAACTCTATACAAAACTTGACTACTCTGCAGTGAAGCGTAAAATATGTTTTTTGCAAAACAGTTTATAAAAATTTTTAGTTTCATTTCTAGATCTTGATTGTGCTTTTAATTACACGTTGGCTTCAGTTTTTTTTAAATGGTCTTATTAATTATTTTTTTCAATGTCAATTAAGAGTATTAAACTGTTCTACCCACTTCAATTGGTTTAAATATGCTTTCTGTATTACGTAATTTAGTTTCCTGTAGTAAGCTGAGACACATGTCTGACTCATGTCTAAGCAGACACAGGACACAAGTCCAAAAAACATGGTTTGTGAATAGTCATCCTGTTTACACAAAATTCTAGTCTTATATGGATACAGTTTTGGGAAACAAGATTTATCAGCCTTGTTGTTGTCTGTTTATCCCTTTACAGTTTGAGGGTGTGTGGTCTTTTTCTGTTGTCTCAAGGTTTGATAGGTGTTATTCAAGTTAGTTTAGCCTTCCTGTGAGTTAGAGCAACTCTATCCATTCTGGATTCTAACCTTACTGTTAATTTCTTAAATGGTTAATACACATTCCATAATTACAATTTTATTTAATTCCATAATTACATAATGCTGTACAACGTTACACAGCTAAAAAATATAAGCAGGAATTCTTTAACTTTAAGGTTCATTTCTCCACTATCGCAGTTCACATAGAGCATATAACAAGAGGTAACACCTGGAAAGAGTGGTTGCTATCTCCAAATTTAGACACAGGGTCTCCAGTTCATTTGCTTGACTTTAATGCTGTAAAGGAAGATGCATGTTCCTCTCATGTATAAGTACAAACTACAAGCAGAAAGTACTTCAGATTAAACATGTATTAACTGAACACCGGACCTTTTTGTTGCTCTTTTTAGGGGAAATGCCTAATTTACCATGTAAATTATTTTTAAGTTTTATTAAGAATTCAATTCCTGAACAAGAATATCTCATCACTGTTTGCATTAGCTTTAGTATTGTTTGAATTTATTTCTATGACTGTGACATCAGACTGAGAGGAAATGCAGAAGTAATGGAACATTCATCAGTTATAAGGAAGCAATTGGCATGCCTTTGGATCAAGTTTTACAAAAGTGTTTTGATATTTGACCTCTTCGACCCTTTACCTTATTTTCATTTACTTTGACACACCTTGCTGTGGTGGTGGTTATGTGGGGGTCATTGTGTTGGGTAATAGTAATACGGTGTCTAATAGTTCCTGTTACTATTGTTACCTTTAAAAGGAAGTTCTCCATCATGCAAATTACTTTAAAAATTCCTTATGAAAACTACTTGTTCTCTAGTCTTGTGTATTGTAAATGTCTGATAAAATAATTGTTCCAGTCTAAAAACTGTTTATTTACTTGGTCCTTTGTGCTTGAAATTCAAGTTGTGAAAAGCTTCTTTTATTGGCAGAATCTGTTTTAAAAAAGGAATCTTTAAAATGCTTCTGGAAATGAACAGGATCCATATGATTGAGTCAATTGAGTCAGTCCATGCTGTGAGTCAAGTGCTGACCACTGAACCACAGTCCTGTTTAATCCTGATTTTAAAAAAATAATAATAATAATTTAATTGACTTCACTAAGTTCTGAAAGTGTTCATATTAAAATTGTTCTACTGTATGTTATAGTTGTGGACATTTATCTGCTGAAACAGTTTTAAGATTATATGTTATATAAAACACGCACAATGTTTCAAATAATTTGCTAATGCCATTTTTATTTTTTCAAATTAATATTTATGAAGAATTAGTCTTTTTTTAATTAATGCCTAATAGATAAAAAAAAATCTTAAGTATACATTAAAAGTGTCGGATGACCTTTTTATATAATTGTATTAATTTTGTATACATATTCACGTTTTTTGCAATGTTTTATTAAATTAATGTTATTGCTTTTTAGTTAGACTGCAGTCTTATTCACTCATCAGATTGGATGTAAAAAAAATGGTCATAAGACTAAAATGTCATCAGTTTATCAACTGAAACTTGCTTAAATTGATCATTATACCAAACATCTGTTCTCTCATTTGATAATATAAAAGCTTCTGCTAAATGTAAATATCTAGTCAAATATATCAAATGATTTGCGGACATTTTACATTTTATCAATTACTTGTAATTTATTCTTTTTTTGTAACAGAACCAGAGTTTAAGGTTGGCCTCACTGCCTCGTTGATACCTCAGTTTACAGCTGACCCCACAGAGCTGCTTTGTGAGGCATCTGAGCTTCTTAACCTGCAAGTTGGTAGTCTTGGTGTTAACTGGTTCTACACAAAGAATGCTCCAGGAGACATAGCTGAAAGTGCAACTTCCATCGTTTCTCTTAATGAGCAAGGAGTGCTAGTACCAGGAACGGTTTATCAGCAACGGCTGAGTAAAGGAGATGTATCAGTAACACACAGCAGCCCTAACACCTTTAAGCTAAGACTGCTGCACACTCAGGATGTAGACATGGGCCAGTACTCTTGCAGCATAGCTGCATGGACCCGTGGCCACCAGGGAGTTTGGAACAAGGTTAAAGAGCTCAAGTCAACTCCTGTCTCTGTGCAATGGACAGCCAAAGGTAAGGGCAGATTTAATTAATAAATTTATTTATTAATTTTTTTTTTATTGTAGAAATTACCCCCAAAATGGTAAACATTTGTTTCATTTGCTTATTCTCACACACATTCAAAAATTAAAAGTCACAGCTACATTAAATAAAGAAGCTGTTTTTTGGATCTCAGTGGTTCTTAAACTGTGGAAGTAGCCCATTGTGGTACATCATATAATAGTACAAGACATATTTTCAGATATATTCTATAAACTGTGTTCTGTAATTTGTCTACTGGATGGCGGTATTTGATTGTTAGGGAATCTGGAAACATGATCCATGTTTATTTTAAAAATTGGACTAGATTACGTCACAAAAGTGTAGTTTAATAATGATTTTTGCTTTCAAATAACACATCTATAAATCAAACCTTATTTCTTTCATTATACTGTGTTTTTGTAAGCATTTTATAAAAGCAATAAGAACAGAACACCAATCCGTCACCGGGCACACACACACACACACACACACACACACACACACACACACACACTATGGGGCTATTTAGAGCATTTAATTTCCCTTTAATACATGTTTTTGGACTGTGAGAGAACCCAGAAGAAACCCATGTGGACGCGGGGAGAACATGGAAATTTTTCCCAGAGCAATATTTAAACCTGCATTCCCTGTGCCGGGAGGCGAACATGATCAACACAAAGTCACCGTTTCATCCAGGTTGTGTATTATTTGTAAATAAATCATGGGAAAGAGGTGTAACTGTATGTACTGTTATGCATTGTGCCCAGCAATCCCTCTTTTTTGTGATTTATTCAGACTAATGCACGCTAATAACTATAGCTTTAATATACACTTACACCTAATTGATGTCTGCCATATGTTGTTCCGTGACGAAAAACATAGCTGAAAAGTTTAAGAACCACTGGTGTATCTCATTGGGGATCTAGCTTGTGGTAGATTGTTTCTTACTGAATAAATTTTGTATTTTCATTTAGTTTTGTCTTAATAAACCTAAATTCAGTATTAGATAAAGCTATTTGCTTACATACTTGCTTACATAGTTTAATTAGTATTGTTGTTTTTTATTTATCTACAATTATTTATGCTTGAGGTTTGCATATTAATAATAATTTAGGATCACAAGGCTTCAAATCTGTAATTAGTTGAAAAACTAATTTGATTAGCAATTAGATTTAAAAGTATATGTTTACTAGACACAAATAACTACTTGTTGGCATTTTCTATGGAAAGTTTGCTATATTATTACTCTTCATAGTGTTTTTAGATGGGTTTTTTTTTTTGTTTTAAAAAAAAACGCTAGTTGCTAAGCTCTTTTCTGGAACTGGCATTTTTTTTCAGAAGAAAATTAATACTTCTCATGTTTGGCCTTTTAGGTTTCTCTCTTAAGCAAATTTGTAGAGCATTGCCTCATTACTTTTTGCTTTAGCTTTAATGTTTGATATGTGTCAGTAGAAGGTTCATGATCATCACCGAAGTGTCCCACTTTGAAAGTTGAAAGTTTGAAAATTGTAGGTGTAATTTTTATATTGTGGGCATTTATTTAAAAAAAATAATTCTTGGTCATGTGTTAAAAGCTGTCTATTATTATTATTATTATTATTATTATTATTATTATTATTATTATTATTACAGCAACTATTATTACTATTACAAATTTCATGGTTTGGTTCACACAGTCATATGGACCTTAGAGTTTAGTATGAAGTTGGTACTTTGGGAGGCAAGGGGTCATTTTTTGTTCTCGAGCACTTTGAATGCACTTATTAAATGCTTGAAATTTGAGTGGAAGCATAGACAATGAATTGTACAGATGCCCCTTGCTATATCACAGCTTCACTCTATCTTGAGTTGTGTTAATCTCTAGAATAAAAGCTACGCGATATGTGAGGGATAACTGCATATATGCTCAAAGGCTATATTTATATTTTATATTGTATTTATATTTGTATATTATATTTTGCACATCTATATTGTATTTATCTTATTTTCTTTTTTAAATTAAGTTCTAACTTTAATAGAACAAATGATGATAAATTTTCCTTGAATCCTTTTCATTGCTTCAGTAATGAATTTGTTCCCGCCTGATTTCCCATCTCGGGAGCGGAGGTTTAAGCATGCACACGTCTACTCAAAAAAAAATTAGTAGCTTTAGTTAAATTAGCGCAAATAGAATGTTTTGGATCAGATTTGTTAAAAAGTTGCCCTTGTGATGCTTTTTGTTGCAGTTCCAGTTATTAGTGTGGTCGCACATCGAGTAAGAGAAGCTTCTACTGCTGGCTCAACATTTGAGATGACCTGTCAGGTCTCTGGTCAGAACCTGCAAAACCCCAGCTATTCAGTTCTCATTCGATTTCAGGAGCCAGGGGGTGGAAAGACACGGAAAGTTATTTCCATGAGTGTAGACTCTGTGCTGCAGCTGGAGGAAGGTATGGGACCTTCTCGGGCTGACAGTGTGGCTCTAGAAAAGACTGGGCAGCTGGAGTACCGCTTCCGCCTGTATGGAGCTCAAGTCTCTGACAAAGGACTGTACTACTGTGATGTGACTGCTTGGACCCGTGATCCAAGCAATGACTGGAACAAAGCAGCCAGTGCAGAGTCAACTAAAATAGATATTGTTTTTGCAGAAACAGGTATTTCCATCATAAGTTTCACATATACAGATTATCCTCTTTTATCCATCAGAACTATACTCTAATATACTGTAGGCCTGATATGCACAATCAGATAAAATATTTTAGATGTATGCCATCACATTCAGTCAAATTTATTTTACATTGCACTAAAATTTATTTCCACATCACTGATCTGTTTTTATTTATTTGAAAGGGTTAGCAAGATGGCCTTACTTGACGTCTTTTGAGTGTGTGCTTTTCTTTTAAAGATCCAGTCTTCGAAGTGTCTGTTCATCCAGAGAGCATAAGGATATTGCCTGGTGAAATGGCTAAAATGGAATGTATTATTTCCAATCATGGGGCTGTTCCCAGCAAGGGTAAGTATTCTGCCATTTAGTAGCCCTCACCAGACAAGATAAAGGATACAATTTAGTGTTGGTTTTAAATAAAAAATTTTTGGTTACAATTTGGGTAGGTTAATCAATTTTACTGTTAAGCCTGCTCTTCGCTAAAGCCATAGATGGGTGTGTAGTGTGATTGTCAGGGATGTGGTTTATTTAGGCAAAGAAGTGCTGATAATACTTCTTCCTCATGAGATCATCATTGTGCTATGCACCTTTAATATACTTAGTGCATTTATAACACCTAGAAAAGCAGCTTAAATAAAGAAATTTAATGTTTAATTCATAAATGTTTTTCTAATTAATAGCAATAATTGTTCTTCTGAAACACAATGTGGTATATTAGCATTGGTGCTACGTGAGAACAAAACAAACTACCTGGGAAGTTCTGCACTGTATTTGCTTTTTGCTTTTATCACTGTATTATTTGTATTTGATGCCTACTGCATTACACTGAGTTTTGTAATACTGATGATGAAGAAAAGCAGAAATGGTTTTAGATATCTTTAAATATTGTAAATAATCAACTTTTTCAATCAAGTTTTTTGAAAGGTTCACTGCACTAAATCTAAACTGTCTTGACATAATAAATGGCTCCATAATGAGGTTACTGAGGGCATGCTGAGTCTTATTTCACAGCTAAAATTGTGGCCAATAGGATTTCTGAACAAAAGTACCAGCTTCATACGTGTTATTTTAAAGTGGTGTAAATAGCTGCTGAGCTAAGTCGAATAAAATGGTCCTCTGTTTCTTCCACATTTAAATCTGTGTTTCTGACCTGGGGCATGACAAAGCTAACTGTTTGAAGTCTGTAACCACCCACTTGTCTATGGGATCAGTTTGAATAGAAATAAGCATGAGCAACATGCTTTGTGCATCTAATACAATAGATTATACTGGTCTATATTACATTTGGCTAATCACTTTTCTATGGTAATTATGTATTTACATGGTTTTATGGCATATACTTCCATTTTAATCACATTAAAAGCAACTATACTATATTGCTATTCTGTACTATAAAAAATTACTTCATAGGCTACAATTAATATCAGTAAATAAATTCATAAACCAAATTTTGTGTTTCCGTTGGCTCTGTGCAAAAACGGCACACTTGTAAAAGGCTAATATGGGTCTAGTTGCTATTCATAGAAAATAAGGGCCATTATGCTCCCCAAGGCACTGAAATTATCACTGGTTTGTAGAAATAGCCTGCTTTTCTTTTCTCCTGGGTGTTCTTCTGCTGCCCTTTCTCTACTATGTTAGCAGGCTGATATTGTAATGGAGACAAGTGAACTTACTACTTCAAAAGCAAAAAGCAAACAGCTTGATCATGTGCTAGTTTGTTTGTATCCGCTGATCTTGGAAACTTATTTTTTTAGCAAGATTGACTTTAGTATGGTTCTTCATTGTACATGCAAAAAATTGCAAACAAGGTAATCTGTGATGTTAGTTCTGGATAACCAATAAGGTTTTAAGTGTCTCATTTGTTTGCATCCAATTAATTTAGAGCATAAAAAGTAGCTAGTTTTTGATTGCAGGTATTGCAACATTTAGTACTAAATAAAATGACTATTAAAAATGAGAGCATCACTTAGTGCAGTCTTTTTAGTTTTTATTATTATTATTTTTTTTGCATATAGTGCTATATACTCATTTTATTGCAGACACTGTGAATGAATGTCATCTGGTCTTCTGTTAAAACATGCATTGGACATTGCTAAAAGACCTCACAAGATGCAAGCTGGTTTAAATTTTCCAAACTACAAGGCAAGCAAGAAAATGACAAAAGCTAAATACATGTTCAATTAATGCAGGACACTTTGAATTTAGAAATCTGGCAAAATATAATGTACTCAACCTTTTCATGCCTCATTATTGTCAAGATAATTACGATTCTTGTTAAAGTTTAGTAGTTGACATTTTATGTTTAGAGGTTATGTGTAACTAACTCCTGTATTTATTCATGACCAATTTGCAATGCAAATACCACTGGTTACAATACTTTTCATCAGATCTTCCTCTTTTCTTTGGGTGTTTTCTGAATACTTTTATGTTTGTGTATAAAATTGTATAAAATTTTGTTTTATCTTTACTACTAGCAAACAAGAAGTGAGTTGTCATTATGTGTACATAGAGGTGTGGCAGCTCTGAGCTGTGCTCAAATTTGCTAGCCATTTATCATTACGCCTTTGTAAAGAATCTGCACATGGCGGGAAAGCACATGCAGAGGCCTGTCTTCATCCTGCCTGACTATGTCAAAACTTAATTCACATGGATCTAAAGACATGATTCTTTATTTTTTGAGTTTATGGAGACAACTAAACCTTAGCCAAGTTTCCTTATATATATGTTATCTCATTATATATATATGTTAATCTCTTCCTCTTGGCCCCTTAGGTGATGTGAACTATGAAGTCCATTGGTATCAGATCTCATCACAGTCACTGAATAATAGCAAAGGCGTAATCAGCATGGACCATTGGGGTGTGGTAACGAAGTATGGTGGAAATGAAAGCACTCAATGTAGTCTGGAGCGTACAAACATAAACAAATTTGCTTTGACTATTCAACGTGCTATGGAAAGGGATGCGGCTGAGTACTACTGCAAAGTCAAACCTTGGTACTTCTCCACTGACACTGGACTGTGGCGTGAAGGGAGTGAACTCCCTTCTAAACGGATTCTACTCTCCATCCAAATAGAATGTGAGTACTGACTCCTCTCCATATGCTCTAAATATATTTACACAACAAATATGGTATTTATTTTTGACACACACAACCATGGTTGTACACATGCAAACCAATATACAGTTTAATTTGTTTAACTTTGTTGATAGTTTGTGGAACACCCTGCTGTTTCAACATGATAAATTGTTAAATGCTATATGCATGGTCTATACAGATTTGAACGATTTTGATGTAAACAAACTTGATTGATCATAGTGCTCTGACATCTGACATTTAACCACATGGAACACCGTGGATGATTCATGTTAATTTTGAGTTCAAAATTAGTTTTTGAACTCTCAAATCATCCAAAATCATGTAAAAACCCTTCCCTAGATAGAAAAGTATTTTTATAAAGAATATTTGCAAAGGGGTGACCAGTTTAGAGTTTGATGGCATAAAAGTGCCTGTAGGTATTTCAATACTTCTGTCCATGTAATGCACTTTTGTCCTTGTCCTAAGATCAAGTAATATGTGAGAACTAGAGTCTTCAGTTCAGCAGTTGAGTGGTGTTTTATATTATAATAATAATAATAATAATAATAAATCTAATTGCAAGTGGCATTTTATGGGTTCGAAGCTATCGCTGAAGTAGGTAGTAACAGATAAAACTTACTAATGTAAAACTTCAAGTATTGTGGTCTTCCCAGTGTTTTTTTGTGGTAACATTAATATTAGTCTTGCAAAAAAACGAGCTGAAACATAATTGAACATTGTGACCATTTTGTCCTGTTATTATTTAAGACCTAAACTTTCATTTAAAGTTTTTTTTTGCTATAATAACACATTTTGGCCCAAAACCTGCACACACTCAAAAGTTATGTTGGAATAGTACCTACAGCATGGGCTTTATTAAATGAAATGTCTGTAAATTATAACTATGTACATTAATTAAGCTTCATCATGCAATGATCAACCTGTGATTGCAATGTTATTTTGAATTCTCAATCTTTCATTTAGAATATTAAGTACAACAATTTGACTAAAATTATCCCTCACCTCTAATTAAATACAAAAAATTCTAGACTTAAACAAAAGTCAAATTTAAGCAGGTTACTGATTGTCTCTAAACCATGATAGTCATTGACCATGACCATTTCTATAAAAAAAAACATTAAACTCATTATTTTAAAAAATCAACAAATGTATCCTTATTGAAGAAGTTTATAACAAAGTAATTTAGAATTTGTATTTACATTTGATTGAATCCAGGTCAAGCTGTTAATTAAATTTTTTTTATATTGTATTGACTGTGTGTTGTGTATGTATTTTCAGTGTGGGACTCTGTGAAGATGCCAGTGTTGTATGGAATTGCTGCGGCTGTGGGAGTGGGCCTCTTGTCAATTTTACTTGGTATCACAGCTGCCAAATGCTGTTTCTCAAAAAATCTTATGCACACCCCACGCAACAAACTTATAGACTTGGAGATGGACTGAACCACTAAGTGACTCCAATCAGTCTAAACTCTCTACTTCATCCACCTTAAAGCTAGCCTGGCTGCTAATGTCCTACCAATTGTATTGAGCCATGAGTATTCTAGTTTGTGAGAACACTGATTTCATAGAGGAATGGGTGAATATATTGACTATGTGCACTCAAGCAGTATCACCTCTCATGCAGCGGGTTGAGTGGTTACAATAATTAGGTGCACTAGTTGTATCTCAGGAATACCACCCACCTTAATGGCTTTTCCTGTTAAATTTGAGCAATCCTTGATTTGCAAAACTAACCTGCATTTTCTAGTGGTGTGGAACATGTAGTATGAAGCACACACATTATTACATTTGGACAGACATGTAAGCAGGAAATGACATTAGAGGTGAAAAGTTTGGCAGAGAAATCTGTTTTTAATCTGCCCCACACTTTTTCAGTTTAATTACTACATTGAATAGGAATCACTTGCTTTTTATGCAGACTATATTAGTCAGAGCAGCTTTTTTGGTAGTCTGCAACCGTGGTACTTCTATTCCTTTTGTCTTGAGCCCTGTCTGTTACTGAACCCTGCACACTTCACTCTCCTTTTTTACGAACACTCAGTGCTGTCTGTTGATGTGTTTGGCTTGAAGCCATTCTGTGGAGGCCTCAGATTATCAGTTTAGAGCTTGCCACTTGGAAAAATGTGACTTGCTCAGTGCTGCTACACTGACTGGCCTCTCAGAGACCCTGATAAATCACGTCCTTCAAGGTTTTGCTTCAGTGCTTGCCTTCAAGTGGTGCATGCATGCATGCACAGTTGCATACAGCTGTCAAAGAGCACTGATAAGACATGAGAACAGCTGAACTGGCATTGTCCTTCATCTGCAGTTATGTTGTTCAACAAGAGCTTAGCCTCAGCCTTTCAATAACACCTGTTACCATGCAAGTGTGTGCTGGGTGCCTGAGAATTTCTGAAGTGTGAACTCAGCTGCCATGTTTGAAAAACTTTGGATACATTTTGAAATGAAGCTGACCCTGGGAAATGGAGATGTTGCCATTAAAGGATGCCTCATCTTTAATAAATTATGGTGGAACTTCAGTAGCAAAATAAGTACCACTTTGCTGTAGAAGTTTTATTGCTGTTTTACTAATGTTCTTAAAATTATTTTCAGGCACAATTACTGTAAGTTCAGATTTTGCAGTGAAAAAATATTCTGCCATTTCTTACTTGGTTAAACTTTACTTTTTAAAATAATTTTAATAATAGTGGTCTGAAATGTTCCAAAATTAATAAAGTTTTTTATAACATATTTGGGCACATTTGTTTGTCTCAACTTTAGTATCCAAAGATTGTTATACATGATCTATCATTTACACATAATTTTGATAGTTTTTCTTTAATTTGTGACTCTTTCTATTTTATTTAGAGAAGTCTATTGTTTTGTTTTTCCTGTTTTACTATTCATATAGCATTTTGTCTTGTAAGATTTAATGTCACTATAGATTTTTGCTTCTTATTTCTTTATTTTGTTGCTTTTATAATTTTTCACATATATTACAGGTACAAGAAGTCTATTATATACAGTTGTGTTCAAAATAATAGCAGACCAATACGACTAACCAGATTAATCACTTTTTTTGGTATAAATTATATTACCACATGACAAACAATTTGCTAGTTTGTGCAGTAGATTCTTAGAAAGCCAACATTCTCAGCATGCATGATATACATGCTATTGAGTCTGTGTATTTGAATAATTAATTGAAAGGAAAGGAGTGTGTTCAAAATAATAGCAGTGTGGAGTTCAATTAGTGAGAACAATCATTCTGTGAGCCAGGACATGCTGTACATGCATTTGTCCTTGAAAGTCTGAGAAATATGGATCGTTCAAGACATTGTTCAGAAGAGCAGCGAACTTTGATTAAAAGGTTGATTGGAGAGGGTAAAACTTATAAAGAAGTGCAGACAATAATAGGCTGTTCAGAATGGATCGAAGAATAGCCAGAATGGCAAAGGCGCAGCCAATGATCAGCTGATCAAGACAGTCTCAAGTTACATGTGAGTACTGTGACAGTTAGAAGACACCTGTGTGAAGCTAATCTATTAGCAAAAAGTCCACGCAAAGTCCCACTGTTAAAAAAAAGACTTATACTGAAGCGGATACTATTTGCCAAAGAACACATCAACTGGTCCAAAGAAAAATGGAGAAACATTGTGGACTGATGAAAGTAAAATAGTTCTTTTTGGGTCCAAGGGCCGTAGACAGTTTTTTAGACGACCCCCAAACTCTGAATTCAAGCCACAGTACACTCTGAAGACAGTGAAGCATGGTGGTGCAAGCATTATGATATGGGCATGTTTCTCCTACTATGGTGTTGGGCCTGTTTACCGCATACCAGGGGTCATGGACCAGTTTGCATATATCAGAATACTTAAACAGGTCATGTTGCCGTATGCTGAAGAGGAAATGCCCCTAAAATGGGTGTTTCAACAAGATAACGACCCTAAACACACCAGTAAACGAGTACAATCTTGGTTCCAGTCCAACAAAATTGAGGTTATGGAGTGGCCAGCCCAATCCCCGGACCTAAATCCAATAGAAAACTTGTGGGGTGACATCAAAGATGCCGTTTCTGAGGCAAAACCAAGAAATTCAAATGTGGGATACAGTCAAGGCATCCTGGGCTGAAATACCAGTTGACAGGTGCTAGAGGTTGCTTGACTGTGAAAACTGTGGTGATTCAACTAAGTAGTAGGTTAGTGATTCACAGGAATGCTAAATCATAAAAAAGGAGTAAAGATTTTAAGTTTGTAAATACAAATGCAGACACTGCTATTTTTTTTTATCACCCCAATGGTAATTTTTTATTATTTTCTCTAAAGTAGTCATGAATTATATACATTTCTTTTCATTTTTTGATTTGGAAAACAGTATGCAATGTTCCCAATGCATGGACATAAAAACTACTATAAAGATTTTGTTCTTAACTCATGTTTTTAAACACACTGCTATTATTTAGAACACAACTGTACAGTTATTCAATACGGTTTCAGTCTTATATTGAGCCTCTCCTGATAATGCAGTGACTGAAGGGGGGACTTGAATTTTTTATAATCAAATGCAGCACCTGCTGTTTCCTGGTGCGAAAGTTGAAAGATGAGTTGTACTCATAAGGCAACACAGTAGCATTTATTATTTGTGATTCTTAAGCCTTGGGGCTTTGTTAAACCATTACAATGAAAACTTTTTAATTTTAAAGTTACTTACATTACTTCCAGGCACTATATAAGTGTCTTAAAGGATGTTTCTTTAAGAAATTGCAACTGCAATTTCTCTTTTTTCTGCTATATTGCCTAACTCCACCGGTTTGTGAAGGTGATGCCTCCTTTTCAAATGTGCGGTACCACTTCTATGCTTTGTTTGAGTCACAAAGTGCCGTTCTGATGGAGAGCAAACCATACGTCCTCCCAGTGATCAGGTGTTGTGTCTTACAGCAGCTGATTTTAGAAACTACACATAATTAACCCTTGGAAATCTGCCGGACCGCACAGCATTCGCAGCATAGTGCTTAAGGAATGTGCGGATCAACTGACTTGTATTCTGTGCCATTGTTCCAACATGTCTTACAGTGATCCCCAGTATTTAGATCAAAGTAACAATCCTGATGGTGAACTAGCCCTGCTGCTTTGCTTAAGTAATTGTGATCATATTTTTAAGTGTACTAAACATATTTCTCTGATTACTGGAAGCAAAACAAGGACCAACCTTGTACAAAAACCTTGTGTGGCATTATTACATTTACGTCTATAGTGCTTTGTAAGCTGGGCATATGAAATAAGAAATTGCTTAAAACTAATTAGGATGTTCTCATGAATAGCTTCTCAACTGATTAATTAATGTATCAAATAATCCAGACAATGACTCATTGCATTGGTGACTGGTTTCTCATCCTCTCAAACGTTTACCTCCCTTCTTATTCTATTTTCTATTTCAATAATAATAACTCCATTTATTATGACACAAGCATGGATCTAAACCATGTATCACTTGGAAAATGTATCTTTTATTTTTAATGTTATAATTGTTATAAAGTAGTATGCAAAGAACATAAGCAACACATATATTCTGTTTCAGAATAAAGCCATAACGCCTAATTTGATGATCTTAGTAACTTTGAGTTATCAGCAAATTTGCTGATCAGGCTTCTTGTCCTTTCTCACAGTTTTATGTGTTTGAGCATCTTGCCTTTATAGTTTACTAAGATTGATGTTAGTAAAAATAAGGTAACAAATAATTAAATTAAAACCATTATGTGCACACTAACTGTATTTAACATTTAAATTGAAATAAGAACAATACTTCTATAAAGTTATATTTCCTGCAAGTTTGTGACACTTCAATTAACAGAATATAATATGAGTCAAGGTTATTACATGGGTTTACAGAATACTGATTAGTTGAATAGAGACAATTTCAGACACATTTAAAGATTTTGTAAATAAGTGGAGACATTCTGCCTATAAACTTATTCCTATGAGCAAGTTGATACAGTTTACTAAATGTGTGATGGACTAATGCATACCTACATCCATCCATCATCTTGCGCTTAATCCTCTACTAGTGTTGTGGGGGGGGGATGCCC
Source organism: Corydoras maculifer (assembly GCA_019802435.1). Taxonomy (NCBI): domain Eukaryota; kingdom Metazoa; phylum Chordata; class Actinopteri; order Siluriformes; family Callichthyidae; genus Corydoras; species Corydoras maculifer. The sequence continues at coordinate 220,578 of JAFMOD010000562.1, read as the reverse complement.
ATCCAGTGGAGAGTTTTTCGGGCACTGGACAGATACATCCAGAACAATCTTATCACTGGGCACACACTCACACACACTCAATATGGGCCAATTTAGAGCATTCAATTTACCTTGATCTATTTTTTTTTGGACCGTGGGAGGAAACCCACACCAACACAGGGAGAACATGCAACGTGCTAACCACTTAGCCACTGTGCCGCCCCAATCCATACAAATTCCTTAATATTTTAAAACAATATGCTTAAATTTTTAAGACTTTATATGAAATTGCTACTTAATCATTAAACCGTTTTCTGTTTGAGGAAAAGAAGGATGTACCAGTAATAAATACCACCCCACCTCCTATTGATTAGGTGTTGTTAGATGACTGATGGTTGTCTTTACCAACATCAGCGGCTCCCTTAGCAGCTCAAATCACATCAAGTTTGCAGTTAGCACAACTAGCCTCCTCTGCAAGAACGAAGTGGTACAGAGGTCACACAGAGAGGAAGGTTAACAACTAATGAACTGCTTTGGAACGAACATCGTGTCTAAATGTAGACAAAACCAGAGTTGTTGACTTCAGAAGCAAAAGGCGTGATCACTCTCCACTGAACATATGTGCTTCACTGTGGAAGTCCTCAAGAGCGCCAAATTTTACTTCCTGTGCAGGTTGCTGAAAGCAACTCCCACTGTCCACTCGTCATATTCTTCAGTGAATCCACTGAGTGCATCCTGAGCAGCAGTATCACTGCCTGGTTCGACCCTCAACCTGAGATTAGCTCAAACAGCTGCTGCTAAAAATAAATGTTTATAATTGTGCTGTCTGCCACTATGGACTAGGTGGCGGAGCTCATTGTTGGTTCTGTTTGTTTGCTTAAATTAATATTCTATGTTTCTGTAATAAGTGCACTGTGCTTAGTTGATGTGTTTTTGTTATTCTGTACAGTTGTGTTGTGTGTTGGTCACCATGACCTGGCGACATGGGGCATTTGGTAATGCTCATGCGTGTTTGGCTGTTGCGCTGAAGTGTGTTCTTGTTTCATGTTTACAAAAAAAGCAACAAAGAGTATTTTCTGTGAAATGGAACCACTTGGTGTGTCCTTTGCAGACCCCACACAATGTATAAAGTAAACAAGGACAACACCACCACATTTCGTTGCTGCCACAAATACTTGAACTGGTATTGCAGTAAATATTGCCCTTAAGCTTTAACTGTTATTTGTCTTGCACATACTTTTATGTTGTAATGTTATCTTATGCATGGTGTATATAGTATGTACATATAGTATGTATATTTATAGGGTTGAAAGATAAACCTCGAAATTCCTTTTTTATTACCTAAGGCATATATACATTGAACTTTCAATTTTTATTTTTTAAAAATTATAAAGGTATGCTTAATTTGTTCTGTTACCCGTCTGTTACTTTCATGTCTGTCAAGTTACAGGACGCTATAGTGACCAGATGTTTTGATGAGTGACTAATTTGGAAAGTGACAGCTCGTTAGTTGTGTTAGTGTGAGGGAGTCTGGTCTGGTGTTGCTACTTCCTTTTTTTACATTTGTTATCAGGAAATTTCATTTGCTATGTAATGAAAAGGGAGAAATAGCCTGTGTAGTATACAATAAAACCTTTACTTCATTAATTTTAGCTAAATGTGTTCGTTTTTCTAACACGCAAGGCTTTTGAGTAAAACAAAAAAAAGCTCAACAAAATTTTGTTAATCACCACTAGATGGCAATATATGTACTCCTCTCGCTAAAGCACAATGCCATCTGAAATGTCCTAATTTCTTCATTCTGTATGAATATAAAGACGTTTTGTTTATATAGTAGATCATCTCTGTTGTTATACCGTCAGGAAGTATGTTATATCCCGTTTCAAGGTTGTAAATATGAACCGTTTACACATTTCAGAAAACCAAAAAATTTATAGAGAAGACTATTAAATTAACAAGCATAATATATTTGAAAAATCTTTATTTAAAAACACGTGTTAAATTACTCTATCCTAAATTAATGTCTGCGTGTGAAGTACAAAGTTTATCCATAGAACACAAAATTTATTAATTACTACTGATTAGTTAATAAATTGTTTCATTTATTTATTTTTTAAATTTTTTTATTTAGATGTTGTCATCGATTATGAACAATTGTGCAAATATTTAGCTTAATCGGAAAACGGGAAGTGGGTGAAATAGCATTTGCAAAATTTTTACCAGACACATACACACAAACAGATGAAGCTAATATAGGGGTGGTAATAATAATTAAGCTAGGTTCTGTTCAAAACTGTAATAAAAATGTTATTTTAAAGCAGATAAAGTTTGTATTTAGACTTTGTAACCTGCTGTGTAACCACTGTTCACTTGTCGACTAACATAGTTCATGTAAAAAAGTAGATCTAGGCCACTGGTTACATGCATCATGCCGGAAACCCACAAACTTTACTCATTTCCTCTGTGATTACACATTGTCTGAAAGCTTTGACATTATGTTTTACTTGAACAACTGCTGCTTAGGTGAATTCATGAAGAAGATAAAATGACACTTCTGTCTCAGCTTTGGTGGTTCCTTTTACTGCTGTCCCTTGGAGCATTACTGCATACCGGTGAGAAAACACAAACTTTAAAATACTTTTATCTTATAAAGATGCCTCTGCAATAAAATGGCCTTGAGGGGGTCGATGTAAAATTTGCGTTCAAAAGATAGGAAGTGGAAAAGACAATGTTTTTATTACAGCAATGGCTTATAGTTAACCTAGTCCTTTAATAATATGACTGTAAATTATTTTCATGCTTATTGAATAGGTAAAAAGGGGCAATATCCACAAAGGTATTAAATGAATATCATAGTGTTCCAAATTATTACTATCTGTTTATCATAAGCAGTATTTTTTTGTATCCATCCATGCATCCTTTATCTTCCGCTTAATCCTCTACTACGGTCATGGTGGGGTTCACCATGCCCATCCAGGGGAGAATGTTTCGGGCCCTGGGCGGATGCACTCAGGACAGGACGCCAATCTATCACTGGGCCAGTATTTTTTGTATGAAACATAATTGTGTTTCATCAGTAACGTTGTGCAGAAATTATTTATCATTAGCTTTCTATCTTCCCAGTTGGCATGTCAAGTCTATTTGCTTTATTTAGAAGCCATAAATTCCCTTGCTATCTATGTGTGTGCCATTGCAGTAAATTTAATTATTTTAATGCTTTTTGGCTATCAATGCATAGCTCTTTTGGTGGTTGGAGATTTCAGGTCTTTTATTTTATGCCAGCTTCAAATACATGTATCCAGTAGGTAGGGATAGATACATTTTTCTGTGCAATATTATTAGACACAGTAATTTAGACAGAAGGGCGGCACGGTGGCTTAGTGGTTAGCACGTTTGCCTCTCAGCACTAGGGAGTCCCGGTTTGAATTCCCATCTGGGTGGAGTTTCCATGTTCTTCCCGTGTCCGTGTGAGTTTCCTCCGGGTTCTCCGGTTTCCGGAATTGAGTTCTCCAAATTGCCCCATATAGTGTGTGTATGTGTGCGTGTCTGTGTGAGTGTGTGCCCAGCGATAGATTGGCGCCCTGTCCTGGGTGTGTCTGCCCAGCGCCCGAAACATTCTCCCCTGGATGGGCATGGGGAACCCCACCGCGACTCTAATATAGGACAAAGCGGAAGATAATGAATGAATGAATGAATGAATGAATGAATTTAGACAGAATGCTATCTGCCTCAATATAGCACTGACCCCATATTCCCACAAAAAGCAAACTATTATTACATTATACAATACAAACATCAAATAGCATTTTATGAAAGTGCTTCTATGAACCAATACAAATCTGTGTTATTCACACTGTACTGATCAAAGGAGTGCACACTTGTCATCATCTGTATGCTGGTGTCTTTGTTGTAAACATTAATGAAGGAAACATACAAACATAGAACATAGAAATGTTATAAATTATGCAGTGTTTATTATTGTTTGTCCTTTTAAAAAAAAATCTGAATAAATATATACAAGTTATTGTTATATGGTTATATGTGCCTAATTATAAAATAAAAAGTAATGTTTAGCCATTAATAACATGTAAATTTTCAATTATATATTTTAATCCTTTTAAACTCTTTATTTCCTGTCAGGCCTTCTTTGTTTAACAACAGCATAATTAATCCATTAATGTAATATACTCTTTATTTTACTCACTTGCTAATTTAAGCGTAAAATGCTCTAGGTAGTAACTGCTGCGCCTGAAATCGCCTACTAGATAGTAGGTATTATTTTTATCCACACTGTTTAATCAGCAAAGTAGCAGGCTCTTTCAGTAGGTGAGTTTATGGTATTCGCCCAACCGCTAATGCATTGTGTCTGTCATCACAAACATAATTTATTTATTTATTTATTTATATATATATATATATATATATATATATATAAATAAATATATATATATATATATATATATATATACTTATACCAGGTGTATACCATATATATATATAGGGCAGCGTGGTGGCTTAGTGGTAAGCATGTTCACCTCTTAGCACTTGGGATGTTGTTCACACTATTTTACAGAGGTATTTTACAGAGGTTTTATTTCATAGCCCTGCGTGAAGTGTCAATAATAGGAGAGGATTTGTAAAATCAATGTACAATAATCTTGTGAGAATCTATCATTTGCTATGACACAATGTGTTATTAAAACTGTTTTTAGTGTTAATTTAAACAAATTTATTAATCACATTTTTCTTTACAGATATTTGTGAAGCTCAGCACCTGGTAGAAGTTCAGGAGGGCCCATTATACCGGGTGAATGGATATCCGATGTCCATCTCCTGTAATGTTAGTGGCCTGAACACTATAACTATGCAGGAGTTTACGTTTTCAGTCTATAAACCAAACAATCCAAATTCTGAAATTCAGATAATTAGCTCTGATAACCCAAATTTTGGGTATGCACTGTACAGTGAGAGGGTGAAAAATAAAAATATTATGATTGAAAGGATTTCAGAGATTTCAGTTCTCTTTCACATTGCACCTCTGCAAGCAGATGATTCAGGAACATATGAATGTTACACTCCAAACAAGCTGAGTACATATTTTGGAACCTACAATGCAAAAACGACAGTGAAAGGTATCTTTGCTTTACTACATATATTTGCCAGAAACATCAATTATCTCTGTGGTTTGTCCTCATATATTATTTTAATATTGTCATATTTTATTACTTTATAATGAAGTTACATTATTACCATTATTCTCTCCAACAGTAATAGAAGATACTTTACAAGTATTTTATTCTGGACAAGAATCTTTTAGCCTCTCTGAAGGTGATTCTCTTCAGCTAGAATGTCAAGTCTTTAGTCAGACGTTCCAGCACACTCATTTATCTGTTACATGGTATCAGCGTGCCAGCACTGAGACTCGACCAATCATTACTCTGGACCGCGATTTTACTGTGAGACCTGGACCAACATTTGAAAGCCGGTACCTCTCCGGGCTTATTGCAATAGAAAAAATAGAAGATACCACTTATAGACTCAGGATGAGTCAGATGCAGCAGACAGACAGTGGTGAGATTTACTGTCAGGCTGAAGAGTGGATCCAAGACCCAGATCGCTCTTGGATTCGAATTAGCCACAAGAACACCACAGGATCCAGTATTGAGGTCAAGCCTCAAGGTAAAATGAGAATATTTCTTTATTTGATTCATTATCTGGTTTTGGATAAATTTAATAAAAGCTGATTTGTTGTTCCTTTACATCAGAGACGGGTGACATGGGCTCCTTCATTTTAAACATTAAGGTTCTTAATGGAGCTCTTCAAGAAGGAGACACGTTAGAGATCCACTGCAGCATAGAGGCTCAGAATCTTCCGGGACATTTCTTTTCAATGACCTGGCTGAAAGATGACACTGAAGTTGTCCAAATTGGTCCCTCAGGTCTACTGTCAGTAGCAAATAATTATGTGGATAGAGAGAAAGAAGGTGAGCTGCGGGCTGTGAAGAAAGGAGATAAGTCCTATGTTCTTACAGTTCAACCAGTCAGGACTGAAGACAAGGGTTTGTATCAGTGCAAAGGTTCACAAGAGGACAGGACAGAGACTGGGACATTCAACAAAGGACAAAGCCAGTTATCTGTCAAGCAAACAGTGCAAATCCGAGTCAAAGGTAAAAAAAACAAACATCTTGCTCATTTTAATCATTGTGTATATTTATTTTTACATTTTTAAAAGGTATTGTTCGGATAGGCTTCTTATTCTATTGCTAGAATCTAGGACGCTAAATACTTTTTAGAATTGTTGGGTAACAAGTCAGAGGTAGCACTAAAATAGTATCACTAAAATAAAAAAGCGGTAGAGCCTCACAATATATCATTTTCTAATTTAGATTTTCCAATTTAGAACAATTAAGTCTCAATGCCTAGAACTACATTCAGACACAGACACACACTTGCACACACATTAAGTTGACTTACATAATTTTTACTAAACGAACTTGCAATGTTCTGACCCATGTCATTAGCCTTTATTAAAAAAACTTTACATTTTATATCTTATATTTATAGTTTATATTTACTCCAGCTGGAATGCTTTTGGTCTGTGTTTTTATGCAATAGAAAGCGGTTTGGCTCTGGTCATGTTGAAGCAGGATGTCCAGGTGATTGAAGGAGAGAAACTACAGATTATCTGCAATGTGACAGAAGCCAACGGTCAGCTATCTGTCATGTGGCAACATAAAAAATCTACAAGCACCTCCTTTGGTGACATCATAAGCCTAAGTCGTGAAGGGGTGATGGGGACAGCAGGGGTTCAGTACCAACAGAGGAGCATTCGTGCATTTCGTCTCACTGCAACTAAATTCATATTGGAGTTAAGTGGAGCTGTTGTTTCTGACAGTGGTGAATATATGTGCACTGTGTCTGAATGGAACCTGGAGAGTAATGGCAATATGAAGAAAGTTAAATCTCAGTCACAGAAAGGCAACTTTGCTGTTACACCAATTGGTAAGACTATTTTTTTTATGCATGAATAATAAACATAAAAGCGCAAAAATACTAAACGGTCTTTAGATTATGCCGTGGTCATAGTATGTTATTCAAACATAATAATGTTAATTTAGCATGTTATAGCCAGTTTCTTATATTATTGTAAATAATTCCTTTTGAAGTTACAGGTTATTTTATCTTATCATACAGTTTTGAACTTTTTATTTTTTTTCGATGTTGTTGTGTACACAGCTTTTGTTACTTGCACCTTACTTTGATTTCTCCCCCCTCTCCCTGCCAGGTTCTCTCTTGAATGTTGTGCTGAGAAGTCGTGAAATAAATCCAGTTGAGAGCTCTGTAATAAAGCTGATTTGCTCAGTTACAGCACCTGAAGTTCCCATAGCTGTGATGTGGAAGTTTACACCACTCAATTCAAGCACTCAACAAGATATAATGTTTATGCATCACACTGGGGACATTATTTATGGAGAAGAACAAAAAGATTATCAGCTTGAGGTTCAAGTACAAAAATCAACCAGAGTTTATATCCTCAAGGTTTTGAGAGCAAGCAAAAAGCATGATGGGAATTACCAGTGCCAGGTTGATGCATATGACCAAGGTGTTCAAAAAGCCAAGAAACTCTCTAATTCAGTGGGTGTCAGAGTACAAAGACCTGGTATGAATCAGATCACCCTCATTTTTAATAATTTTAATTGTTTACATTTGCATTATTTCCATCATTTTTCATTTGTGTGGTATATTTTAAAAATGTTGCAGCTAAATATTTTCTTTCTTGTGCATTGCAGCCAGGCAACTGTCTTTATCCAGTGACCCAAAGTCACGTTTTGAAATCCCGGCCAATTCTAATGCCAAAATTGATTGCTCAGTTACATCAGCGCTTTCTAACTCCTCTCATTTTAAAGTAGCTTGGTTAAGAAATGACCAGAGTTTGCTGAAAATGGGACTAGAAGGAGAGCTCTCAGAAATCTTTAGAGAGAAGGATGAGAGGATCAACCTGAGAAGGACTGAGAGACAAACCTTTCAACTGACAATTCAGCATGTAAAGTCAACAGATAGTGGCAAATACAACTGCTCTGTAGAAGAATGGATTCAAGATCCTGATGGTATCTGGTATAATCTTGACACAAAATCTATTGCTGTGCAACTTACTGTTATGGATAAAGGTATGTTAGCCATCAATGTATTAATAATCTTGCATTTTAAAATGTTTACATATAATTTTTATATATATATCAGAGAAAAACATTTATATATACAGATCTTAAAAATAAAAAAAAAAAAACTCTTAGCTGACTCTAAGACGAAAGTAATTGAGTACAATTTGGTTATTATTCATTTTTATTGGGTAATCACATGATATTTCCAAGATGACTACTGCTCAGTGTTAGTTATTATATTATATAATATATTATACATTTATTGCTTGTGTTTGGAATGTGATAAAGACTTTTAGTCCTATATTTTTTAGACACAAAATAACTTGACATAACTTATAAGTTATTTGAATATTTTGGATGCAGTCCTTGAGCTTACTGATTGAATGGACATCATTAGGGTTAGCTAAAATGTAGAACTGTGTATGGAAACTAATCCCATCTTTACAAATAATTGATTCCAATGGAAGCATATATTGGGCTAATAGGAGTGGTCACAGAACTGACCCTTGCGGAACACCATATTTAACTTTAGCATGATCAGAATATTGATTGTTAACACAGGTGAACTGATATTGACCTCTTGGTTAGGATTTAAACCACTAGAGTACAGAACCTGTAATGCCCACTGTGTATTCTAATCTATCAAGTAAGATGTTATGATCTATAGTGTCAAAGGCTGTATTAAGATCTAATAAGACAAAGTAAGATATCTGGTTATTATCAGAGGACATTAATATGTTATTAACAACTTTAATTAAGGCTCAGTGCTATGGTGAGACCTAAAGCCTGAGTGATAAACTTCATGAATTTATTAGTCCTAGTCCAGGTTTCGGTGAAACAGAGGACATTTTTAAAGTTATTATTAAGGAAGTAATTATTTCTTAAACTAGAGCTGATTTTGATGAATGTGACCTAATGTTTAATAACCCAAGTTTTAACCTGAAAATGTTTCTTACATTACTAGAGTTAGTAATGATATTTATGAGGTTTTTTGGCACAATTCTTGGACTCTTTTTGTTATTTGCTCACTGCGATACTTGATGTCTGGAGCCCTGACCCAGGCCCACACAAAAAATATAGTAGGGGAGAGGTGAAAGTAAAAGGTGAGAAGCATGGAGAATCATTGGCTCTCAAATCTGCTAATCGACTTATCTCCTTACATAAAGTCTAAGCCTATAGCCCCCTGCACATATTCTTCTGATTGTGGCTGGCATCTTTTGCTGGCTAACCATCTCTAATTGCATGATTTTATTATTCTTTTTTTTTTGATTCTTCATCCTCTCAGCTTACTTTACTGCCACAGAACTACCCGGACCTCCCAGTTTCTCATTGGTTATCAAAATGTTGAAGGGGTGGCATTGTCAGCTGGTGTTATTTTTATTTTGATTATCGCTGGTTCTGACACCATTTTGAAAAGGCCTGACATAAAATGTAATTAATAATGTTCAGCTTTATGTAGCACCTTGGTGTTTTATTCATTCATTCATTCATTATCTCCAGCTTTGTCCTCTATTAGGGTCGTGGTGGGGTTCCCCATGCCCATCCAGGGGAGAACGTTTCGGGCGCTGGGCAGATAGACCCAGGACAGGGCGCCAATCCATCGCTGGGCACACACTTACTCACACACACACTCTTTATGGGGCAATATGGAGAACTCAATTGACTTGATCCATGTTTTTGGACTGTGGGAGGAAACCGTGGAACCCGGAGGAAACCCACGCGGACACGGCGAGAACATGGAAACTCCACCCAGATGGGGGATTCGAACCGGAAATCCCTAGCGCTTAGAGGCGAATGTGCTAACCACTAAGCCACGGTGCCGCCCTTGGTGGTTTATGTTCCTGAAAAAATATTGTTTAGTTTTTGTACAGACTGTACAGTGTATGGCCAATATAACAATGAAATCCCTTTGACTTGAGCACACACAGGCAACAGAAAAAAAGACAATTAAAGGCAATTGACACAGCCAGTCAACTGTAGAGAGCCATTACCCCACCTGTTTTCTTCATTTCTGTATTTCTTTTTACACATCTGTATTTATCTGCTCTGCCACTGTATTGGTTGAAAGTGTACATGTTTTTAATCTTCTTATTATTATTATTAATTTTATTTAATCCTTTAGCTAGTGATTTCAGCATGGATAAAACAAATGTTCAGCTAACTGTAACAGAAGGACAACGGGTAGATTTAAACTGCTCACTGGGTTCTAGTGGACTGGATCCCACATTTCATTACTCTCTGAGCTGGTTTCTACAACAGAATGGGTCCACAGTTCAGCTGCTGACCTACAACCAAGATGGTCGTCTTCAGTTTCATGTTCAGGATTTAGAACTTCAACACCGACTTTATTTTTCCAGACCCACAATTAGTCTGTTTCACCTGTCCATCCTGAATTCAGTCCTATCTGACAATGGACGTTATTACTGTCAAGCAGATCAGTATCAGGCTAACTGCAAGAGCAAATTGGAAAGGAGGGCAAGTAGTGAATCAGGTTTTACAGATGTTGCTGTCCATCTTCTAGGTAAGCTCTATCTCAGTTCCTTATTGGTGCCTTCATACCTCTGAAGTAATGTAAATAATGTTAATAAATGTTAAATAATATTTGTGCTTTTCAGATAATAAATTACAAGTTAAAAAAATGGACAGCATTGTTAATGTTACTGATGTTCATACTGGATTTAATGTGGATTGTGAGATTACTGCTCATTCTACTAATAAGTCTATGTTTGAAGTGACCTGGACAAGAAGACAAAAAGATGGACAGCCTGTGTCTGTATTCACTGTGAGAAGAGATGGTACCCTGCAAAGCTTTATGCCAGACAGAGTTCTGGTGTATAACCGCCCCAGTGCCAACAATTTTGTACTCACTGTCCTCCATGTTACTGCCTCCGATGACGGCCAGTACCAGTGTCAGGTTGTGGAATGGTTGCACACATCTACTAATAGATGGAAAAAAGTGGCAGAGGACAGATCAGGAGAGTTTTCTATTCATGTTTATGCTAAAGGTATTTTATACACTTTAAACAGTTCTTAAAATATTATTCCATAATATCTATTAATACTATTCCATTTAATATTTTAGATGGCGAAAAAGCTTGCTCTTCTGGAGTAATACTGGGCAGCACACTTCCTTTGCTTTTGCTTTGCTTGGTGGTCATTGTAATACTTGGAAAAATGCTGTATAAGACAAAGTCTGCTTTAAAGGGGAAAAAGGACCATCTGTGGGCTGAGAATAACCCACTCAAGCCATGCCAGGAGCAATAAACAGTGATGACTGCTTAGCTAAGTGATAAAACCAAGTCTAAGATTGTATATTATGTACACAAATATATTACTTGAGAGCCAATATGTAACTAAATAATAATAATAATAATAATAACTAATAATAATAATAATAATAATAATAATAATAATAATAATAATAAGTATAATAATGAATATAGGTCTGTTAACATGATATTCCAACACCAAAAAAAATATTGAATAACTTGCTTTAACTCAAAAGAACTGAGAAACATATATTTATTACTGAATTTGTCCCATTGTTTAATTTTGTCCCATTGCCACAGGTGTATAAAATCAGTCAAAGTTAACATTTGTGGAAATGGTTTGAAAAAATGGTTGGACAAAATTTTTTTTTGTCCAATCATTACTATTACTATTCATTCATTCATTATCTCACGCTTATCCTCTATTAGGGTCGCGGTGGGGTTCCCCATGCCCATCCAGGGGAGAACGTGTCAGGCGCTGGGCAGATAAACCCAGGACAGGGCCAGTAAGCGAACTCATAATATTGATAAATTCTAAATGAATTTAGTGGTTTAAAGTACAATTTGCCTTTAAGATCGCTTTATCATATTATTGTGTAAACTATTTTGAGATGCTCAGAAAAAATTGGTTTGCCTGTAGAATTTAGTATTTGTTGCTTCTAAATGTAATTCCAGTTAGTGAGCAAACAAATTCTTGTCCTGAGGAGAACATTGCATGTGATTTGTAAAAAATTTGTAACGTTAGCAATGTAATTTAGTTACAATTTTCAAGAACCGATTATTTACCGTTTTACTTGTACAAGTCTAAACTCTTTGGATATTACTGCTTGGATTTGACCTGATTTTATTTGTGTACACATTCTGCTGTAAGATGTCTGATATGTCCATGTTGCAGTTTTTCAGATGTTGCTGCATAACTGCTGAAGCATGAAAAAGGAAGTCAGAATAAATTGTCTGGTAATTTGTGCCATGGAACTTTATCTGATATTTTGTCTTTTTTCTTTCTTCATATATTGCTTTCTCACATAAGGGTTAGTTTATATTTAAACAAATATTTAACATTTACAAAAAATGATTTCTGCTAAAATATAAAACTTGAGTAATAATCCTTTTGTTGAGTTTTACTTTAAAGAATAATTTTGGTAAATTAATAAACTTCATATAAAATATTAAATTATGAATATATTTTAGTTTACTTTTTGTAAAAACATCAAATTATGTATTCATACTGTGTTTAATCTTTTTTTTTTTTTTTAATCATTTTTTCAATTTTATGTGATGTTATCTATACAAAAGGATGTGAGAGGTGTGGGGGAAAAAAAACCACAGCTCTGACACCAAAACTGAAATGTCTAACTTCTCTTACCCACAAAGTAAAATTGCCATGTGTGCTCTTTTACTGTTTAATCATGTACTGTAATGCAACCATTTGATTAACTCAAAGCAAACTGATGTAAAAATGGACTGTAGAAATTGCAGTGCTGTGATAGAGAAAAATATAAAAAAATAAAATGGCCATTAATCACGCTGTATATTCAGGTTAAGTACCTTTCTTAGTTACTTTTGTTCTGCACACAGCGTCTCAGCATCCTCTAGTGGTTAAAGATCTATTATACTGTCAAGCCACCTGCCTTAGTAGAACGTCAAACATCAGTTTAGTTGTTTTCTTTCGCATATACAATATCAAACTTTCTCATTTTTGTTTATTCTTACTTAATATATATATATAATATAGTGTGTATATACTACATATTAGTAGCAGTCTTAAGTTTGCAAACACTTTTTTTTTGCCCTATTCCACTTACTGTAAAAATGGACTTTGTGGTTCTACGACTAAAGACTGTAGTCCATCTGTTTGTAGACTATAGTAAATGCTGTGTTAGTCTCCTTTACTTTGTTCTCTAAAGGCCAGAACACCAATAGTAGCAGCACAGAGTTGGTATTATTTGGTTGGTGCATTATTCCTATCCCAGCAGTGTCACTGAGGTGATTAAATGAGACTACAGCAGCACTGCTGCACTAAAACCCCAACAATCCACCACCAAAATTATACCTGTTCTGTGATGTTCCTGACAAATAGACACAGAACCAACAGGGGGTTAACAAACAAAAAAGCAGATGTACAACAGTCTGTAATTGTAAAACTTGAAAGTCCATCTATATGGTAAGTGGAGAAACTAAACAATGGAGCAAGAAGGAGGTGTGTCCAAACTTTAGACTGGTGCGACTTATTATTTATATTATATTATATATAAATTTATATATATATATATATAAATGAAGCATACTCCTAAATTTCTGAATGTTTAAACTCAATTTATGCATATGTTTGCAATCTTGGATTTGTCAAGATTATATATTTTACAAATTTGGCAAAGAATGTATGATCTTGTCAATAAGATTCCTTAAGTGCTGTTGCCCATAGCAGTGGGTAAAGGGAACTGGAATTTTAGGTGTATATGCTGTCCCTTTCACCATTTTTAAATTAAAAAGAGCAAAAAATCAAATCAATGCACTGATTACATCCAGTAAAACAACCATAGTTACTAGTTTCTTTCACATGTTTTTCATGCGGCACAAAACAAGTATAAATGAAACATTTAAAACCATAACACTATTTATGAATTTGATCTTTCTTTGCTAATCTATTGCTTTATTCTGGCTTAAAATGCTTCCTTCATACTTTAATATCAGACAACCATTTGTAAATAGATGAGATGATCTGGCTCTCAATCAGCCTCACAATTTCTTGCTTAGCTATTTCATAGTACAAGTCAAGTGATTTTTATACAGAACATAGAGCTTAAAATCCTTTAATACATGTATTTTCCATTTTGTTCAATGCACCATCATATAAAGGTATTAAGAGTTTAAAGTACTATTTAGTCTCTACTTTGTATTTTTTACCTTTGGTGGTGTTTGACAGCTCAGTAAACAAAGCTCTGTATTGCTCTACCCAGAACTATAAAACCAGCTGCTGATTGGCACAAGATGAAAGCCATTATAAAATGTAAATACATTTACAGAGAATCCTACAGTAACCATTTGTTTATAACAACATCTGTAAAATACTACATTCCATTTATTTTTCATCAGAGGCAACATCTTACTTTGATGTGTCAAACATGTTCATGCAGCAGCTCTCCGAGCTCTGAACTGAAATTGGTAGGACGGGTAGACTTTCACATCCATATAGTAAATTTAAAGCATGTTTTTCTTTCATAGATCATGTGTGAAAGTTATGAATATTATATCACGTGTGTGCTTGCCTTTTGTTTAAAAAGGTTATCTTGAGTGCTCTCCATAAACTATGGGAGAGCACTCCAGATAAGCTTATCAAAAAATACCAAATATTTTGTTACTGATGCACACTTCAATTCGACATGGTATTGCTTCTGACAAAATGAGTCAAATTTAACCATCCTTAGCCATTGATCGCTATTGACCAGTGCAAACAATTATAATAAAAAAATGATTAAAAAAACAAGTAACTAGGTTTTCTAATACCAATAATACAGCCAACTGTGGCATGTGCTAAAGGATATTGTTGCTACGTCCTGGTATATGTACTAGTTAGAAGTTAATTATTGTCTATACACCCCATCTTTCAAATGGGTGAATGTCACAGTATAATTGTGTACTTTATTCATAGGTACATCTCCTTGTCTCAATCTATTTGTTTCTACAATTTCTACCAAATTTTTCTTTTTCTTATTATTTTTTCACTTGGCATATAAACACACTTGGTATTTTACAATTACAGACTGTAATTCATATGACTCCGCATCCTTAAGTAAGCCTCTTTTATTTGTAATTTTGTGGTCAGGATTACAATAGGACCTCTATGGCACAGGTATTATTTATGTTTATCATATTCAACACTGGGTGGCACGGTGGCTTAGTGGTTGGCACGTTCGCCTCTCAGCGCTAGGGATTCCCGGTTCGAATCCCCATCTAGGTGGAGTTTCCATGTTCTCCCCGTGTCTGCGTGGGTTTCTTCCGGGTTCTCCAGTTTCCTCCCACAGTCCAAAAACATGGATCAAGTTAATTGAATTCTCAAAATTTCCCCATATAGAGTGTGTCTGTGTGAGTGAGTGTCTGCCCAGCGATGGATTGGCGCCCAGTCCTGGGTCTATCTGCCCAGCGCCCAAGACGTTCTCCCCTGGATGGGCATGGGGAAGCCCATCGCGACCCTAATAGAGGATAAGCGGGAGATAATGAATGAATGAATGAATATTCAACACTGCTTTGACCTTGACATGGATTAGGTTAGATAAATTTGTAATCCTTGTGCGATCTTAACAGTCCATTTACACCTCTGGTCCTACGGGTCAAAAATTTCCCACCCTACCAAAGCGTATTACACAATACAAAAATACTGTGACTTCAGGCCCAGGGTTGTAGAGGTATGACACACTCAAGGTGCATGTCCCAGGCCTCCGTGATGGCTTCCAGTTTATCCTTCACAAGCCTTGCTGGTCTAGACTCAGCATTCTTGAGAAAGTGTGAAAGATTTTTAGTGGCAATGTAAATTGCAAATTGCCCTTCCACTCTCTGCATCCCAGAGACTATATGTAGCCTTTCCAATGGATGTATATACACCTGCTCATATCAAAAGCCCTATGTATGTAGCCACACAGGTTAATCTCATGCATATTTTTTCAGTTTTCTCAATAGTTCGGAAATCCTCCAAACTTGTCTCAGGGATGATTTTTTTGATGGCTGGTGTGATGAACAGGAGATAGGTGGATGAAATTTCCTAGAGATGGGCAGCTGAATACCTTGTTGGTCCTGGAGTCATCCTTATGGTGTTTGATGCTACTGTTCTGGTTGCTGTCTGAATTTGATGAGGACCATGCAATTTTGCCCTTCCTTGTCAAAAAAGTCAGCTTGAGGGATTCCCTCTTCTTTTTCATCTGAAGATTCTTCATCCTCTGGGTTATGTTCCTTCCCATCTTCCTCTTCAGACACATCTTCATCCGCTTGTTCCTCCAGAGCTCCTGAAAATATCTTATCCATGCCCTGTTGGGCAATAAAACGTCTATTCATGGCTTCAGCAAGGAACCAACTAGGAATACTTTAATTCAGGAGCTCTTTATATCCTCTATATTACATTTATTTTTATTATGACTGAGATTTTTTTTTTTGGGAACATGTGTGATTATTTGGGACTTTCTGCAGATCAAGAGGGCAGGAACAGGTCAAATGCAAATTCAATTCATTCATCAATCCAGTTTCTTTGATGGGTGTGTGCGTAGTAGAGAGAGAGTTTGTGTGGCCATTGAACTTTTTTATTGTTTGGTAATTCACAGGACAAAAATAACCCATAAGACAATCTTTGTACCCAAGTGGTGCACAGCTCACATGGACACATAAAAAATATATATATTAAAAAAAAAACTTTTATTAATGATGGGGTCCCTTTAGGCGGAGTTATAAAATGTAATGTATTTTTCCTAATGCTAAACATGTTAGTAGGTCACTTTTGACCTGCAAGGGTTAACTGTTACTGCTGCTGTATTAGTCATCTTCTAACTCTTCATTAATGTTAAAAGGAAGCTGCCTACAGGATGCTGGTGGCTTGATATTTTTGGTTTGTGAATTATTCACAGTATTGCTATGTTAAATAAACATTCAAGCAGCACTGCTGCATCTGATTCACTCATACCAGAATGACACAAACTAACACACCACACCAATGTCTCAACACAGCTTAGTCATCCAAAACCTTAGTCATACAAGTGCTGAGCTAGTCATGGTTTTAGGAATTAAGGAACAGAGAGTGTAGAGTAATGCAGAATAACAAGGTATGCAGAAAAACAAAGCTACATCTATATATTAAGTTAAACTGAAATAACTGGCTGAATAAGTTTTAGAAGGTAACTATATAGTAAGGTGTAATGGGTGCCTTGCTGCATGGCCACTTTTTCATTTAAGAATGCTGATATTTTGCCACCAGACAATATAGTTTCAACTTAAATAAAATGTTTATCATGGTGAGAATTATTTTTTATTTTATTAATGTTAAAAAAGTTTAAGGTAAAGGAATTGACTCATTAACTATGAAAAGGGCAGAACAGCCAGTTCAACAGATATGTTTTGGTTTAGGAAATTGCAAAAGTGCCTGTAAATACATCTATGCATATGGATGGGTGGTTATGAAATGAGGTTTGTTCAGATAAAATTCAGGTGAATTTCAACGAAAACATCAAGTGCTGCAGACAACAGATGTCCATATATTGGCTGTAAACCAACACAAGTACGTGCCCCATGCATCTGAACACTGAATAGCCAATTAATACTAATATCACTGCTTTTATACAGAGAATGCATGTACGTAGTCTTCACAATAAAATGGTATACCTTTCGGCCCAGCACATTGAGTCCAGGTAGCTACGCTATTGAAATAACAAAATGCCAAAGTCAGGCTGCATCAGGATCTTAAAGAGAATGGCAAGTGTCATGCACACCTATGAATAATTAAGAAAATCAGGTGATGCATTTTGTGCTTTTGCATACTTTTCTCATTGTTGCGATAGCAAAGAACATTCAATGACGATCAATTTATTTATGTCCTAGGCCTGTATTGCCTCTATTGACATAAAAACTTTGATTACTTCTGTGTCCATTGAACATGTCATTGAAACTATGGACTTAAACATGGCGATGGATGGTGTAATAAAGAACATGAAATGTGTGAATACTGTGTTTCATAGCTGGTTGGCACATGGTGCACAGCAATCTGACAAGTTCTTCTTGGGAAGTGTCAAAGATAGCAGATAGTGTGATGTTTCCACTGACAGGGAGAAGCAGTCTGGCAAAGGAGTGTGGGATAGAGAGCAGAGTTTGAGTGGTGAGTGGTTGGCATTGATACAATTTAACTGTGTTGTGATTCTCAGTGCTGCTCCTAGATACTCTCTTATTTGTTCATTTTTGTTTGATTCCCTACTCCAACATGTCAACCCATGCTTTAATTAATAACTTAGTTAAATCAGGTATGGTGAGAAAACAGAAATATTATGAGCTAAATTGCCCCAGGATCAGTTTTGGGAGCTCCTGGTGTGGGTAACTTAAAGGTTGTCTCAATGGGAGCAAGGAAGAGTGGCAGACCTGTTCCTATCAGGTGGAGTCTATATTTAGGCATACACACAGCAGGGAATGGCACTCACACGTGGTGCCAGGCTCATTATTTCTCTGTACATGAGAAACAGCATTCACACTCCTTTGTTCTCAGTTAGAATGATCTTTGTTATTTCAAACTTAACTTTGAATGTGTGTGTGTGTGTGTGTGTGTACTTCATGAATGTTAGATTATAATAGTTGTTACTGATGCTTCATAGCTTCAAACTACTATATGTAGGGTTTACGGTGTAACTGGCATGGGATGATCTAATTTATGATTCCTTTAGAGGAGATTTTCTGTATACATATCACTTTTAAATTTCATGTTCAGAGGTCCTCTACTCACTGGTATATCTGTTACGTAATATCAAAAGAGAAAGAAAATGTTGACAGATGGCTTCATTTAACAGCATGTGAATCTCAGGGGAAATCAACACAATACATTTTCTCACTGCACTTTTCTCAGTGTTCTGGATTTGCAATTTGATAAATGCATTTGTAACATCTGAACATTTGTGGAAAGCTGGGACATCACCTTGAACTCCATGAGGACTGGTGGGACAGAGATTACTACCTCTTATTTGTATATTTTTCTACAATACCTGGTATTTTCTGAAACTAACTAGTAAATCTGCTCAGTTGTATGTTTGTTATTTAATTAATTAATTCAGGTATTATTGAAGTATAAAATGAGTGCATGGTACTCTGTTCATTCTTTTTTATTCTGAACATTTTTTCTCTTTAAAAGAGCCTTTTCTAATAAGAATTATAATCAATTTACCTTTCAGGAATCATGTTACTGAAGAATGTAATTTCTCTGTCATTTACATCAAATACCATATGTTGGTGTGAATGGTGCTGTGTATAGCATGTCATTTTATTTCAACAAAAAGCATTTGAGTGAGCACTTGATGCTTGACCCTTTTAATTCCTTGCTTATTAATTGATGTAATTGACTAATAAATAATGAATTAAGAAATTGGCTAGTCGGCATCATGTAGGCTTGTGTCTTTTTTACCATTAGGCCAGTTCAAGTTGAAAGTTTTTAATTCTGATGATGTAGAACCTGACACAACTCACCATACATCTAAAAATCATTACTCGCTGCTTGCTCATATTAAAAAACTGCCAAGACAGTAATATTTTTGTATATCTAAAGTAGTAGACAGAGTAGACAGTAAAATGCAATTCAAAGTTCTTTACATATATGTATGTATGGTTATATATGTATAAATATATGTATGGATATGTAACATGATACCAGTTTCTCTAGCAATTAAAAAAAGAAGTGGTCATATGACAGAACACAATGTATATGCAATAGCACAACAGGCTTCTTGCTTATCAGGAATTGGCTTGCTGTTTATATTACTTTGTATTTCCATTTATTTCATTTAAACATTAATTTTAGCTTTGATCACTGTCATAATCCATGTTTTTAAAAAACATTTACTCTGTGCCACTTTAAATTTGTACTGTAGGCATTATAGTCTATGTGAATTAATAAGACATGAAAGAATGTGTATGCATATTAATAATCCCATGAGTAACTCTCTCACTCTTTTCTATCTCTGTCATGCTCTCTCTCTTATACACACACACCTATTGTTCTTGTCCTCCAAATAGCTTACTGATGGCCTTGGCAGTGTTTAGCTGTGTGTGTGTGTGTGTGTGTGTGTGTGTGTGTGTGTGTGTGCGCGCATGTGTTGAGGAAGAGGGTAGATGTTAAAATTGGAAAATGGAAGATTTAACTGTACATAACAAAAAATAAATTTGCTTGATGCAAATCTGTTAGGTCTACAGAAGAATTGTATAGTACATTGTAATAATTACACTTCATAATAATAATAACTTCAATAATAACTGTTTTCATTTATTTTTCTTTTTATATCATTTAAAAAAACAGATTTTTTTTCAGTACAGTATCACACATTTGCACAGACAGATTGATTACTTAATAACTTTTTCTGCAGAACAGTTCATGCCTACTAAAATTATGAGAAGTGCAAAATTTTACTATAAATAGATGTGAAGTGTTAACCATGTTAGCAGAGAACAAAAAGCTGCTTTGCATGCTAATGTGTCAAGGGGCAAATTGCATTTACACTCATCTTCATTCCTTCAGGATATATATCCACCATTAGCGTCGCGGTGGGGTTCCCCATGCCCATCAGGCGCTGGGCAGATACTCCAGGACAGAACGCCAATCCTTCACTGGGCACACACTCACACACACAAACACACTCTATATGGAGCAATTAGATCCATGTTTTTGGACTGTGGGAGGAAACTGGAGAACATGGGGACATGGGAACACGGGGAGAACATGGAAACTCCACCCAGATAGGGATTTGGAATAGGAAAGGGAATTATGGATAGGGAATCCCTACACAAAGCCACCATGCCGCCCTATCTATCTATCTATCTATCTATCTATCTATCTATCTATCTATCTATCTATCTATCTATCTATCTATCTATCTATCTATCTATCTATCTATCTATCTATCTATCTATCTATCTATCTATCTATCTATCTATCTATCTATCTATCTATCTATCTATCTATCTATCTATCTATCTATCTATCTATCCTCCTTTTTTTTTTCTTTTTCAAATTGATTTACTAACACCTTCTATGCTTTTAGGGTGAAAAAAAATTAATGTAAAAATTAATCAAGAGGTATAAATATCTTTTGAAATGTTTATACTATTACAAAATAATGTAACTAATCAAAATAAATAATGTATAATTTTTTTGGGTTTTTTTAGGAAATGTCTTTGCTTGGTATTAAATATACTGTAATACTATAGACCTACTGACATCTGAGATGCTACAGTATCCACACCTCCATCCTTCAAATAAACAAGCTATGAAAGTCCTGCACCTTAGGGAGGGTCTACCAAATCAACATTGCTATTAGGACACCTAGCAGGCCTCCTGCAGCTTAGAGTCCAAAAGCAATACGGTGCGCAGTGCTAACTGGCAAAGCTGACAGTACTGTGAATTAAAATTGAAAGTTCTCTGTCTGGGTTTTCAACTCTGACGGGTTTATTGCAAATTATGGATAACAGCTTGTTGCAAGATGTCCGAGTTTAGGCTCCAAAATAGGATCTAAGGGAGGGTAGAGGACTGGCTGACTTAATTGCAGGCTAACTGACAGTCACCAGTCTGCTTATTCATTTTACTCAAGTACAAATGCCAAAACTTGGCCAGTGATTAAAGCTGTGGTTTGCAGAGCAACACTAGGTAACTTTTCTTTTGGTGTCATATTGGTATTTTTAAAATTTCATTAGGCTGGTATTATGAATAATAAAGAATCTCAAATTTTGGTACAGGTTCAGTCTCATTCCAGCACCACCACCCGCTACTAAATTAGGTCAGGCCATAGAGTGTCCTGAAAAGGGTGGTGGAGACCATGACAGTGTCAATGTTGATGCAAGTTTAAAAAAAAAAAATAGAAAGTGGAGCCAAGAAAATGGTGGCGATAAGGGGGGAGGTAATTTGGTGATTGTGGTAATTTGGAAGTTTTCACCACCACCAAAAATAATAATAGTAATTATAAATTCATGTACTGTTGCATTTTTTGTTGTAATAGATATTTTGGAATTAGACTGCAGCTGGTCTGTCTGGGTGTGGATGAGGGTGTTTGTTAAAGAAGTAAAAGAGGCAGAAAGGAAGGAAAGTAGGCATTATTTAGTGCGAGCATAATAACTGATTAAGTTTCCTGATACAATAGAAAGTCTTTTAAAATGCCATGTGTGCAGGAGGCGATGTTAAAGGATAGTAAGATTAGGAGCAATTATGATGAGTGTAAACTATCTCCATGAGCTAGACTGGAAGACATATCGACTACAGAGTGTTATGTTAGAAGTGTTGTACATAAATAATGCTGTGGAGTTGAAACGTGTTTCTGATGAAGTGATGAGTGTAAAAGCTGAAAATTGATAGACTTGAATTGATGTCATCACTGCATATGCTAAGTGGATTGCAAGATGAGGCTAAGGAAAAGGCTTATGACAGTCTGCATAAGAAATTAGACATTTAATTAGAAATTAAAGCACATTTAATAAGACTGTTGGTTAAGATGAGATACCAGTAGAAGCCTAAAAATGTTTGAGTGAAGACAGTGGAGTTTTTAACTACAAGATGATTTAACAGGCATAGTCTGGGGGAAAAAATTAAGAAGAAGATGCCTGAGGAGTGAAAAAGAAATGTAATAATTCTTAAATTTTTTAAGGAGAAGTGCAGAGCTACATTAACTACAGATGAATAGGTGATCAGTCACAGTATGAATCTCTGGGAAAGAGCAGTGAAAGGATTTGTGGGCAGTAGTTTGGTTTTATGCCAGTAATATTCACCACTACAAATGTTGATTGAAAAAGATAGGAAAGGAAGCTGGGTGCCAAGAGAGGAGTTGTGGTATTGTAAGAGATAATCAGGAGTGGCAAAGAAGAATGTAACAGTGATGCACAATATGTAAAAGCACTTTGAAAGAGCAATTCGGTAGGAAAGTTAGATGGGTTTGAAGTGGAGGTGGGGCTGTATGAAGGGTCACCTAATTCAATTCATTTTTACAGTGGACACAAACAGGCTGATGGAAAAGCTTAGGCTGGAGTCCCCTTGGAATGTGATGTGTGTGACATTGCGGCATGTGATAAGATACACAGGTTGATGAGAGCTTCAAGAGATGGGTATGTGCATTGGAGAAAAGTTAAATGTTAGCAAAAGTAAAATGGTGATTAATTAAGATGATTGGGAGGGAAGCAAAAAAATTACGTTCCTAGAGGTTGCAGTGAAGAAATTAATAATAGAGTTTAAATATTTGTGGTTAAATATACAAATTTATAAAGAATGTGGTTAAGTCTTTGGAGAATAAAAGGCAAGCAGGGTGGAGTGAATGTCATAGAGTTAACGGAGTGATTTACAGGATATTAGTGAGGTCTGCAATAGTGTGCAGCATAGAAACAGTTACACTGACCTTAAGACAGATGGAGAAGAGGGAGCTGGATGTGGCAAAAATGAAAATTCTGCAATTATCACAATTGAAAATAATATGAATTAGGTCATTAGCAAAGACATAGGATGCTTTGGAGACAATGTTAGGAAAGCGATATGATTTGGGCATGTGTGGAAAAGGAATGAGATTCATTTAGGATGCTGAGGATGCACCCATAAAGCACGAGGAGCAGAGTTAGACCAATAAAAAAGTTTATGGAAGCAGTGAGGAAGAACATGCAGGTATTCACTACTCAGTGTGATCAAACGGGTGCTCTAATTCCCATCATGCCAGTGGGAGGACTTTAAATGAGCTTGCTCTGAGAAGAAATGTTTCTTGCAGCTGTGCTTTGGCCAGGATTTTTCATGCTTTACTTTGTCCTAAAGGTTTCAGTCACACACATCTCTCATGCTATATGCTGAGTCTGTTACCATGATTTATATGCAAATATTTGAAATTTGACGCCACTTATCTATCACATGTGCCTTCCTGTTCCCTATTTTTCCTTCTGATGTCTACTGTAATGTGTATTAGATTAATTGATTAGACTAGTATCTTTGTTAAGTCTTAACTGTCTTAACTGTCTAGCTACCATTCTTTCTCATGTGCCTGCACATATCGCACATACTGTACTTCTGTTTGATTCCAGTACTATGCTGGTTGCGTCAGGCAGTTTGATGCATGTCTCAATATGGTCACTGGAGCTTATGTACAAATCCGATGCTGTGTTCGTACATCATGAAGGCTTGGTGCTGACACAAGTTTCTCTGGTATTGTGATTTTTCATCCCATTATTTTTATGGCCAGTGTGAATGCTGTGATTCCTGCATGACAGTTTAGGAGGTTAAAAATGAGTGCAGCAGCTCGAAGCCCCAGTATTTTTGGTCATGGTTCACCAGCTATGCGATTTGCATGGTAAACATCTTGGGTTTTATCTCTGGTCTCATCTTCATTTTTCTAAGATTTTTTTCCCCTTCACAAAATTTTCACAAATCTACCTTTTTTTTAAGCTGCTTTGAGCCAATGCACTATTTTTTAAAAGTGCTTTCTAGAAGATTTGAACTTAAACTTGGATCTCAGCAAAGAACTGAATGTAAGCATGATGTCAGTGTAAAAAGCTCCATACTCAAAGCTCCAAACCTTTATCCAAACTGCATGCCATGGTATTCCACCACTGTGAGTTATATTCATAAACTTTGTCATACTGTATTGCCACAGAAGTGTCTTGCAACCAGTGCATCAAGATGGCCTAGCAAACAATACCCAGGTTAAGGAAAGGCATGAATTCTCATGATGATTCTTCAGTTTGTGAATACAAGGCAGTCAGAGGGCCATAAGTAGTGGGCTGTAATGATCTGTGTGGCAGTTATCATAGAGCACAGAGGAGACTTGCAGTAGAAGGAAATACCTTTTGTGTGTGAGTGTGTGTGAGTGTGTGTGTGTGTCTTTGTCTGAAAAGCATCAATTAAAGCCAACTCGAATCTCAGTCCATATTATTCCACTCACGTCTGAGTCCATATTTCCCTGATTGCTATACTGGTGCTAAAACCCAAGACCTGAGGAAGATCCATAGCAATAATATCTTTCCCACTTATGAGCACCAATTTATCCTTAATGGACCTGCACAAGAAGCAGACCACAGCCTTTTGAACACTATTTTCCAAACTGGAGGTGTGCTCCAAAGCAGAAATGCCAGCTCCTTTCCAGGATGCCAACACCACCACCCAGCTTTGAGTTAAACACATGCCTGCCTCTGTAATCATTTCCATCATTTGCTAAAAGTCCTATTGGCATAAACAGTTGCATATGTTTGTCTAACCTGAACTAGGTACAGTAAACATGCTTATGCGATAAAGCACCCTCACACTGCACAACTCCTTAATTCCAGATGACCTTTCATTCACCACAAATGGAAACAAAACTGCACTTACACACATGTGGCTGTTAAAGCAGAGCTGCAGACAAACAGCAAAACACAAATGTATAATTATTCAGCACCAAGCATTTATTGACGTTAGTTTAAATGCTCTTGCTGCCTGATCAGAGATTAACGTAAGGTGCATGCACATCTGCATTTACACTTGCATTTACCTTTTGTTTTTAAAGTAATTTGTTGGATGTTACATTACATTTCCAAACTATGTTGGCTTGTAGAAAAACATACTTTTGTCCTAAATCATCCCTAATACTAATCATATAGAATAATTAAAGATTAAAGTGGATTAAAATGAAATAACTATAACCAGATCAATCTTATATTAGAGTACATTGTTGTCATAAATAATGTCTAATACTTTACACAAAAAGACTGAATTTCAGGCCTGTACTACTACATGAGTGCCTCTTTAAAGGCATTACTTGTTCTAATATTCGTTTTTGCTTGACATAGCATAAAGCCATATCGGAAGTTGTATTGAATCTCCTGATGTGGAGCAGAGTGACAGGTAATTTCATTAAAAGAGAGAGGTGGGAGAGGAATTGATTTTAGTAGACAGGGCTCAGCAAGAGGCCTTCTCTTTGAGTGAGCTCCCTTGGCAGCATGCTCTGTAAGACTCTATCTCCAAAGAGGCAGCACACTATTAGCAGCGTGAAATCAAAGCTTCTTCTCCTCTCTTTTTTTTTTTACAGAGCCATGATCCCTTTTCCCCCACCCATTGCCTTCCTTTCAAATTTTTCAACCCCTGGAACCTTGTCCTCTTTTTTATTGTCCCTCTGCTCATTTTCTTTACTTTCTGAATCATCCTATCAGCATAATATGGAACATTTCCAAAGACATTGTAGACATTTTCTGTCGCATTACACATCTCATTTACAGGCCATTTCAAAGTCATCACACCCTGTTTGAAAGTAATTTTCTCTTTCATAGCCTGAAATCAAAACTCAGTATGTTCTCCAGGTTTATTTACCCATATTGCCTCGCATTTTTTAGGCAATGAATAAAATATCAGTTTTGGATATTTACACAGGAGTCAGTGTCTTACTTCTATCCTTTTTTATATATGTCTTAATTTGAATAGACAGTGTAAAAAAATACTACTAGTTTTACATTTATAGCTATGTATGCAACAAAAAAACTTTTATTTAATTTGATTTGTCAGGACTATGGACCTATTTTCCAATTACAGTCTTGTAGTTGTCACAGATTTGCAGTTGGTGTCAGGACTCCTAATTGTCCAAGTAAGTCGAATGATAATGCATTTACACTTGTCAGAGTAATGTAAAGATTTAATGTTAGAGGATAAATACTTAACTATCTTCAGCTTTTTAAGAGTCACCTTACTTTGGTTGAATGGCTCAAAATTATTTTCTCTTTATTTATAAATATTTACTAAATGCTAGCTGAAAAAATCAATTTTTCATAATTCATTCATTCATTATCTCCCGCTTATCCTCTATTAGGGTCGCGGTGGGGTTCCCCATGCCCATCCAGGGGAGAACGTCTCGGGTGCTGGGCAGATAGACCCAGAGTAGGGCGCCAATCCATCGCTGGGCAGATTTTTCATAATGTATTGTTAATATTGTTATTGTCATTGATTGGTTGTCCATTGGTCGTTAAAGGAATGGCTTGTTAGCTTTTCACATCATTATATTGGAGCCCCTTTAAATGTGCTTTCCATCATGGTAAAACATTTGTGTTATCATACACTTTTAGTCACGTGCATGGTGCTAACGCCATATGGCTCAGATGCTCCTGTGACTCACTACTGTAGTTATATCTGAAGCTAATAATCAGTCACAGTGTCTTGTTGATTAAAGGGTACTTGCACCTTGTGGATGCTGAGATTATATGATTAGTTTGAAGGAGCGTCCCATCATTACAATGCTCCTCCAGGCACGCAGTTGTTGGCTTGTGTTTAAGAGACCAGCCCTGTGACCTGAAGGTCCCCAGTTCAATTCCCAATCCCATCACGTACTATGGCTATGGCTAAAGTGCCCTTGGTTAAGACACCTAGCCAAGCATGAGTGCTCACTTCACCAGTGTGTGTAGATGTGTGTGTTTCACTGCACTGATGGGTTAAATGTGGAGGCCAAATTCTATTGTGTGTAATCACTGTAGGGAAAATAGATCACTTTATCACTTTACATTTCCACTGGCCTAACCTAATTGGTTATACATAACCATAGTGTTGCTTTATGTTTGTGTTTTTTTTACATTGCATTTCCTTTCATTTCTTTATAATTACTGTTATTTTTAGTGACCGAAGTATAAAAAAAATACCAAAGTATTTATGCCTTTCAGATTAGCTATTCTTAATAAACTTAATTGTTTAATGTTAAAATTAAAATTAATGTATGAGAACCTGTACAACAGAGCTTCTCACTATCTGCTGTGGTGTTTGGACTAATCATTTGTTTCTGTGAATGCATGTTTGTTAATCCATTTGGCCAGACCCAAACACAGACTAAAGAATAAAACAGAAAAAGCAATGTGATGTGCAAATAAAAGTAAATGCAGAACTTTACTGGAAATGTAAAACAAACATGTAAATAAAGTATCTAAATATACTATTGAGAAATAAAAAGGAACAGAACCAGCTGTGGGCTGCGGGTGAAACAGAATATTTATAGAACTAATTGGGACATAAGTTAGGAAAAGAAAATATTAGAAACTAAATAAAAACAAAACAATAAAAAAATAAATAAAAACAAATACAACTAATCAGACATGAGGGAAACAGAGTGGAGGACCAACACAAAACCATAATGGAACTGTAACAAAAAGACAAATTTAATGTCAAATTTATGTGTTGGCAAAGGACAATTCAGCAAAACCCCCAATATAGTCTCATCATGAGATGGCTTCATATGCAGTGGTACCTAAAGTCTGATTTAAAGTATAAACCTTTAATTTTACAAACAGACAAGAAATTTGCCAGAGGTGATGTTTTATTTGATGACACTTTATAGTATAATCATTCTTTTCAGTGGTGAATATGGGCCTTTAGCTACTTAGTTTGGTAAATCATTTAAATCCCGATTTTGCAATTTAGCTAAGCCATTTATTTCTAATCTGCATGTAAGAATTTATTTTTTTACAGGTTTGGCATCATAGAGCACACAATCTTTAAAATGAACTTAAAGTATTTATTCTATGTGGTTATATGTATCTACAAAGAACATCTTTAATTTCTCTCTTTGAGCAAAAGTAAATGAAGGAAGCTGAAGGAATGAATACTTATTCAGTGTCAGTCATATATCAGTGTCAGTTGTAATTAAGTAAAGAATCTAAATTTATTATTCAGATTCACAAGTTGAAAGGTCCTATAAAACTTTCATATTAAAAGAATTACATAGAACAGTGACAGGTGTTGCTATTGATTCAGTGAACTGATAGTTTCATTAAAATCAATTAGACCCCACCAGTGATTTGTGGTATTTGCTGGCTACACTTTCATTGCACCAATTAGTTCACCTCTGTTAGAGAGTGTTTCTAAAGCGTGTATGTATGTCCCATTTGGTGTGTAGCAATTAGCTGACAATCTGACAGACTGAGAGCATGCATACAGATCTGTGTGATTTACCATGATAACAAAACGTTATTTGTAGTAACTGAAGATTTTGTAAGACATAAAATGTCTGGTGTGTTAGAGGGCTGGGCAATTAATTTTCTCCAGAGGCCACATGAGAAACTGGGGCTGAACCCATCCATCCATCCATTATCTTCTGCTTTATCCTCTGTTAGGGTCACGGGGGGGTTCCCCATGCACATCCAGGGGAGAAAGTTTCAGGCGCAGGGTAGATACACCCAGGACAGGGCCTCAATCGCTGCACACACACTCACTCACTCAGACATGCACACATACACACTCTATATGGGGCAATTTGGAGAACTCTGACTTGATCCATGCTTTTGGACTGTGGGAGGAAACCGGAGAACCAGGAGGAAACCCACAGAGGACACGGGGAGAACATGGAAACTCCACCCAGATGGGGATTCGAACTGGGAATCCCTAGCGCTGAGAGGCGAATGTGCTAACCACTAAGCCACCCCTGGGGCTGAACCATTAGGTTTAATTAAATTCAAAACAAAAGTACCATAGTTGTGCTGTGTACACAGAATTTATTGTACACCATGCACACAGCACAATTGCACTGTGTTTATTTTATTACTTTATCTCAGCCAAAGCAACAGATTCTTACTGATTTCAAATTTGAATTAAAACCAGCTTTACTGCCTTATTTATATATTTATATACCTTAAAATTAATGTTAGCAATATTTCAGTCAGCTCACATTTCATTATATAGTAAAACATTTTTATTTATTTATTTTTATGGAAAGCATTCATCACATACAATTGTATAGATATTATATCTTGCTGTTGTTGGTACCATTTGTTTTACATTTATGCTTTTGCTTTAATTAATTTCATTTAAATTACACAGTGCTTTAACTTTTTATTATAGTGGTATATTTTGCCTAAGAAACAATACCATTTTTCAAACAACATTTAAGGCATTTTAGCACTGCAGTTTAGGGACCCACTGAAAGAAATTTCAAACATGGCCATTGAACACTCTCAAATATCATACTTGAATGTAAAAAAAAATACTGCTTAAGGTGCTCATACTTCATTGCTTCTAGTCCAAAATAAGCCTAACATGTTATGGAAAGGATTAGCTACAGTGAAATAACGCTTTAGCCCAAACACATGACCTAAGGCAACAGGGTCTTTCCCCCCCATGTTATATCAAAGCACACCAAAGTACATTTTATTAAACAATTAATAAACTTTATTATTACTTTTTGCACTCATAATAGTAAAAGTATTTGATTTATTTACAATATGATATAAAATATGAACCTAAGTGTTTCCAAAATTTGAAAACCTTGGTATTATATTACTAAAGTGACTATAATGCTTTTTTCATAGAAAAATAGGATTTTGATTTTAGGTATCTTGATTTTGCACATGTCACTGTGTCTTGCAATTGTGACAATGTGATTTTTGTGTGTGTTTTAGTTGTCCCATGTAATATACCAATGAGTGTGCCACTTGCCATTCCCTTTAGGAGCCTGGTGTGGTTTGATTTTGCTATTTTACTATTTCAATGCCACAGTTTGTGAAATATATTTATCAAATATTTTTTCACAAAAAAAGGCACCAAGTAGTAACCAACTGCATGTAAATCAATTTTTATTTTGAGCTGAATGGCTAATATAAAAATAAAAACACCAGCATTTTTTCTTTTTAATAATCTAGAGTGTTAGTTATACTTTATAAAGCATTCGTATAAATGTTTTCAGTCCTTTAAATTATATTAATTTACACCATATATTCTTGTTGTTTTTTTAAATTGTATTACTGAGTTTTGGCCCCATATTTTCTCGGGAGCTTTTAAAGCATGCTATAAGCGTTTTTGCTCAAAGGAGTTTTTATAATACCACTTGCTTGAATTCCTTGGCTTTTATAAATTCATTTTGATTGTAGGTGTAAATTAATCTTCGGGTTTTTACTGACACTGAACTGATACTTCAGTAAATTTACTGATAGTAGTAAATTTACTTTAATGTCACCATATGGAGCAGAATGTCACATAACTTACATAGAAGATTCATTATTAACAGTTTGTGTAGCCCTATCTGAGAAATGATCAATCAGCAAATGAACATATTAACAGCCAATAAATTATTTTATATATCTAAACAATAGTACATTGTTTTGTATTTATATAGTAGCAGCAAAGTAATTTTCTTTGAAAGTTATGAACTAAAAGGTGTGTTAAGCAAAAGGTTTAATCTCAGGAGATGGAGCTGGTCTATTAATCAGGAACATTTCAGCTTTGCTGCATTAGTGAAACTATGGCAATCATTCTCTATTTTTTCAAATTTTCCCTTGTGATGTAGAGCAGATTAAATGTGCAATAACAGCAAACAGTATAAAGGTTTAATGAAGTAAGATGTGACTGGAAAAAAAGTCTGAAAATATTCTATATGTCCTCAAGATAAATAAATACATCCTTATGAACATAAATGCAGTGGATCACTTGAACTCTCAAAGAGTCACTATGTTTTCCTGATTTACAGCTTTGATCGCAGCATGTTTTTTTTTTGCAGAGATGAGAAAACCTTTGCATTTTGTCTAGAAACTTTTTATTATATTGTTACTCAAGGTGGCATTGTGCTCCCTGCATCCTCCCACAGTCCAAAAACATGGATTCAAGGTAAATTGACTGCTCTAAAGGGTCGTGTGCCCCCCCCCCCTCCCGCAACCCTTGTACCTAGAATAGCATTAAGAGGAAGATAATGAAATCTTTCTACCCCATAACAACCTACCTTTATTTATTCAGCATTTATGGTGAAGTAAAATCTCATAAAAACCAAGTACCACTTAACCAACAGGGTCAAACACAACAGTGAATAACATAACCTACACAGGAATATTAAATGTTTAATTAATTACCTTTATTATGGGAGTACAAAAGGTTTACAGTCACATTTCTAATAATCACATACCAGAAATTGTAGGTACAAAAGTAGAAGTGGCAATTTTAGTCTCACAGGTTTTTATTCTGATCAGTATAAACTTTGTTTAACTGTGACTGATTAGACCTGCAGATGGGGTGGCTGCTACAGGGTATGGAGTACTGTGTTTGAAAAGCAATGTGTACTTAATGTTACTCAAACCAGGGTGTGGAAATCTCCATGGTAACAGTTAGAGAACAGGCTGATAATTTACAGCTTGTGTTCTTTGTGAGAAACTGGTATGGTGTGAGTCGAGACTGAGTCACGGCTAAATGCACACTCTCTGTGGCCTTTAAACAAACCCACATGCTGATATCACTAGCTATAAACAACTTTACCAGCCCACACTTTACTCTTTATCTAAAACTACATTACAACAAAGGGATACACCGTAGCTGTAACTTTAAAATCATTATGCACTTAAGCAACTTTACCCATCAGAGCACCCAAAAGCATTATTGGTAAACATCAGACTATTTAAAGTTTCTTATTCACTCAGCAAGCTAATCTGTCAGAACCCACCTAATCAACAATTTAATGTTATATTGCTAAAATGAAAGTACAAATTATATGTTAATCATTGATTTTGCTGTAAATAAAACCAATGTCCACAATTAAAGAAATGAGGAGACAATTCAGCACAACTTACAGATGCATCATTAAGCAACTTACAGAAAGAATTGCATCACACAGCCATAACTATAGACTATAAAACTGATGCTAAAAAAGACAGTCTGTTATATTGCCTCACATCACCTATATCTGGAAAAATTACTTAAATACACATCAAAGTTTATCACTGTGAGCAAAAAAAGGTTTTGCTGCTTTAATTCTTAATGTTGTAGTTCTTAACTAATTTTTAAAAGGAATGATAAAGGTGATCACAATTAATTGCAGAGTCATTTCTTGCCATGGAAATGTGTTGAATCCTATTGCCTTTGTACGATTTTAGCCTTGTCAAAAAATGAAAATCAGTAAACAAGGTAACTGATAAATTTCATCATGCTGTTTGAATTAGATTAAGAGTGGTTGCTTTAATTGAACAATTGTGCTTGAAATCATTGTTTTCTTCTTCCAGGGAACATGTGTAGTCATCATTGCTTTTTATAAAAAATGACTTTATAGGCAAGGAAAAGTCAAAAAATGCTAAGGTGTGCTTAAGAAACTACAGCAAGTGTCAGGACTGTATCCAAAAAAGAATTCAGCTAGAGTACTGAGTTGACACCAGCATAGAACCAGAATGGCAGCAGGCAAAAGAAGCAACTTCTGTCCAAAAAAAACCTCAATGACAGGCATCCATTATGCAGGATGAACAGGGATTAAACCACAGAGAAATAGAGTAAAGTTAATTTTGTCTGATAAAGCCCTCTTCAAACAGTTCATACATAACAGAATATCAAAATTATTTTCCGGGAAAAGAAAGTGAGGAAAGCTTTGAGTTCTGTTTCATACCAACAGTAAAGTTATATGTGAGGTTGCTTTTCATCCAAGGGAGTGTGCTCACTCAAAATTTTGCCTAAGAACAGGGCAATGAATAAAGAATGGAAACAAAACATTCTCCGTGAATAACTTCTTCTTCAAACTATCTAGGAGCCTTTTCCAGCATGGCGAAGAACTAAAAATTATGACTAAGTGGGTTTGCAAACAAAACTTGAATTTTTTCGGTCCATTTCCAGGAAACTTTCTAGGTATCAATCCCTGTAAAGAACTCTAGCCTTAAAAACTGATGGACGAACAAAATCACATAAATTATGAGCAACTCCAAGCATAGATTGGGTAAAAATGTGTTATACAGTCAGTATTTAACCCAAAGCCTGATATCCAGGATGCCAATGCAAGTCATTTAAGGTGACATTCCTTAAAATAGGAAATGTCCCCAAAAATCTAAAGTGTGTGGTTATTAAACCATTACTTAAAAAAAACTAATTTGGATTGTCTTATATTGTCCAACTGTAGACCAATATCAAACCTTCCTTTTGGCTCTAAAATCTTAGAAAAAAATTGTGTTCAACCAGCTAAATTACCTTCTTCATCTTCTAGTTAATAATATTCATGAAGTTTATTAGTCAGGCTTTAGATCTCACAATAGCACTGAGGCAGCATTAAGAAAAGTAGTTTTGAATTATTAATGTCCTTTAATATTAACATAATCTTTTTTTCTTGGCTTTTTAGAGCACTTTTTGACTCTGTATATATCCTAACATCTTACTGGATAGATTACAAAACACTGTGGCCATTGCGGGATCTGTACTCCAATGGATTACATTCTATCTGACAGATCGATATCAGTTCACCTGTGTTAAACATGTTCTGACCTTGCAAAAGTAAACTTTGTATCAGTTCAGGAACCACTTCTATTTTCCCCATATATGGTCTTACTGGGATATATTATTCGTAAACATGTAACTAGTTTCCCCTCTTATGCAGATGATACACAGTTGTACATTTCATCTAAACGTACTGATGTTAATTCACTCAGTATCCTTAAGGACTCCATTACAGATATTAAAATGTAGATGTCAAAAAACCTCTTGCTGCTAATTTTTTACCTTCAAAAACATCCCAGATCCACAAATTACAACTTCTTCAAAATGCTGCAACTACAGTAAAGTTTTAAATTGAGCTAGAAAGTTTTATCAAATCAGCCCTGTGTTATCAAACTTACACTGGCTAACAGTTAAGTTTCGCTTTGATTACAAAATTTTATTAATAACATATACAATTCTACATTATCAGGCTCAACAGTTATACAAATTAACTCATTCAATTGTATGACCCAACATGCAAGCTCTGATCTCAAAGTGCTGTTTTAGTTTTAGTGATCTTCCACAAGGCTTCTCAACTTTGCAATAGCTTTTCTGTTGTTTTTTGTGATTTAAAATCACTATCAATATTTCAAAGTGGATTAAATGAATTAATAATTCCTTGTAGATTATGTTGTGGATCTTAGGTTTGATGGTGTTGGGTTGGTGATCTGCGGTAGTCTGTGCTGGTATTTCACCTCTTCACCCAGAAGCTTTTCCTAGTAGCCCTCTCGACCAATTAAAGTCTGCAGTATCTGCCCCTTTTAGTTGTGATGCTCTAGTCATTTATGCCGGAGTCACATGCACTGTGTCAAAAAATTACAGTTTGGTCTATTACATAACAACTTTGCTTTGTTAGTTCTATATGCTTTTCTTATCTGTTTTCTTTGAAGTACCATCAGCTTCTTTCATGTATCATTAACTTTTCATCCATAACACTGCCAAAGCATTGTGGTTACTAGATAGAACCTGGATTTATTTTGGACTAGTGGTGTTGCAGTCTTGCAGGATAGGCAGATACACCCAGGACAGGGCGCCAATCTATCACTGGGCACACACTCACTCACGCAGACACATATGAGGTTATTTGGAGAATTCAATTGACCTTGATTTATGTTTTTGGACTGTGGGAGGAAACCTGAGAACCTGGAGGAAAACCATGCAGACACAGGGAGAACATGGAAACTCCACCCAAATTGGGATTCGAACCGGAAATCCCTAACGCTAAGAGGTGAACTTGCTAACCACTAAGCCACTGTGCCGCCCAGGATAAACTTACTGAACTTATTTAGTTTTTCTATTTTTTGAAAATGGACACTGGACAATGGACAGTGTGGCTCACTACACTGTTAATGTTGGCCCAAAATTTTTGTCAGCCTCATGCTTTTACCCACCATTAAACGAGCAGGTTTCTTCTGTTTTTGGGTGAGAGGAAACACCTTTTCTTACCAGCAGGTGGCGGTAGTCTTTAGTCTGGCAGTACAAACCACAGACTAAGTAGCATTTCCTTACTTACATTTCGAACGCTCTTATTCACCACACTGTTGAGATTACAGCAGACATCTGTTGAAGTGAAATGCGAATATGTCTGATAAAAATATGTAAGTGTCAGTTCCTGGTTCATTGCTTGTGAAAAAGGAAAGGAGGAGGCAGAGGTATATTAGGAGTTTTTGCTTTCACTAATCCTCTCAGCGGCGGCACAGTGGCTTAGTGGTTACCACGTTCGCCTCTCAGTGCTAGGGATTCCTGGTTCGAATCTCAATCTGGGTGGAGTTTTCATGTTCTCCCCATGTCCACGTGGGTTTCCTCCGGATTCTCCGGTTTCCCCACAGTCCAAAAACATGAATCAAGGTCAATTGAATTCTCCGAATTACCTCATACAGATTGTGTCTTTGTGAGTATGTGCCCAGCGATAGATCGGCACCCTGTCCTGGGTGTATCTGCCCAGCACCTGAAACGTTCTCCCCTGGATGGGCATAGGGAAACACCCCCCCCCCCCCCCCCGCATCTCGATGAAGCAGAAGATAAAAGATGGTTGAATTCTCTCAACTGGGTAGCCAATCTTGGTGATATCTCTTACTGCTAATTTAACATGCTTTATGAATGTAACGCTGCAGGCCTGACCACCAGCGAAGGTGGCAGTGATGTCCAAAATTAATAATAATAATATTAACTGTTATTAATTTGTTGTTATTATTATTAGTAGTAGTAGTGGCAGTAATAAGTAAATCATCTAAAAATGTATTGCACCTTAAATTCATTCTCGACTCATTTACTGCCTGTAGCTTTTTCAGAAAGCATAAATAACGCAGATAACTTTATATGTATAATCCATCCATTATCTTCCGCTTTATCCTCTACTAGGGTCACGGGGGTCGTGGGGGTGGGGGTTTCCCCATGCCCATCCAGGGAAGAATGTTTCAGGCACTGGGCACCGAGGACAGAGCATCACTGGGCACACACTCACTCACACAGACACACACACAAACACACCCTATATGGCATAATTCAGAGAATTCTATTGACCTTAATCCATATTTTTGGACTGTGGGAGGAAACCGGAGAACCTGGAGGAAACCCACACGGACACGGGGGGAAGGGGGGGACTCTACCTAGATTTGGATTATATGTAGAATCAGATCAGATAATTAAATGGTACTGTGGTATAAGTGTAAGACACAATATAACTTCCAAAAAAGCAGATTAATTATACTATGTATACTGAACATTATATAGATAGAAGATAAATGACATACTAAAGAGGTAAATTAAATGCATGATATATGACAAGAGTAAAATTAACGAACATGGTAGACTACCTAAAATTATTTGCCCTAGAAAATCATTGTAGCCTCAAATGTAAATATATCATAGTTTCATGTGTTTTGCTTCATACATTTGTTAATTATGTAATTATTTCTCTTTGAGAATAATAAAATACTTTTCTTTCATTCAGCTCGCATATAAGTGAGAAGGCTAATTAAATAATAAACTAAAATAATACAACTGTCAATCGAGTATTTTGATTAATTTATATTTAAATTGCAAAACTGTAATAATATGTGCTATGTGTAAAATTGTACCTCTAATTATACTTCCAGACCTGTTCACTTAAAAAAGGAATATAACTTGTCTTTAAGAACTCAAAATGCAAAGTTGAATGCAAGTTTATTTATAATTTAATAAGTGCAGTGGCCTGCAGTCAGCTTGTCATCAGCAGTGTTTTTCAATGTAGCATCACAAAAACTTGGGACAGGCTTCAAACATTTAATCATTATTGGTTATATTGTTAATAACTCAGTGACTAAGTGAACAGAACTGTGTAACACTACCAACACATTTTTAGCAATAGTTTATTTTAAAATCAGCAAATTACCAGAACAACTGTAAAAAAAAAAAAAATTTAAAAAAAAAGGAACATGCTGGAATCAAATCAGATGAGTGTCGTATCGACAGCTTATTTCCCCAATATTTAATTCAATATATATAAGCTGTAGTCACACTAAAACGCTCCCACTCATTATCTAAAAATAGAGCTAGTAAAAAAAGAGCATTCAAATGCTAGAAGCACAGAGATGCTTTATAGCATTATATCTGTACACAACAGAGGTTATTAGTTTAAAAAAGGCAAAATAAAAACACTGTAATAGAAAATGTTAACAGTTAAGTAAGTATAATTTATTAAATATAATGGTGTGCTGAATGACTATAAACTGTTAAAGAGGGTGAGAATTAGATATGCCTTAATATTCAAGTATTAATTTTAACACCAGGGCTGGTGAGAAATATGGTACAGCTTTAGAAATGTATTACTATTTTTTGTATTTGTACAGGTAATATATGATATACAATATATAACATCTAGCATAACAAAAAGCTGGTTTAATCTAAGAATCATTGTTACATTGAATTTTACAATGTTTAGGGAAAAAATTTGCATTTTAAAACCAGCCATGCTCATTATTGATCAGATTTCTCAGCCACAGCCATAACATATAATTAATGTGGGAGTTGCATTTAATGTACAGCTTCTAAAGTATTCAAGTATTTTGTTTTTCATTCCAACAATATAAAGTGGTGCACAGTATGTAGTAGAATGAAACAACATTCTCAAGGAACAAAGTGTTACACATAACAGCAACTACACAACTCAGCATAAAGTATAAGTTCGCAAATAGCTTGTGCAAAATGAGAATTATGATAAATACAAATCAATATACAGCACAATAAGCATTCGAGTAAACTGGAGGGAACAGTGCAGGTGGCCTACTAGTGGTGTAAACTGTAAGGTGCAAATATGTCCATGGGTATGAATGTAAAAACAGTGTGTTTCCAGCAGCAATTACAAAAGGTATAGAGTGTTAGCAGCAATTTTGTCCATCATTGGTATCGGAAGTATGAGTGCGAGTTCAGTCCAGTTCTACATGAGTGTAATTGTTCAAGCCTGATGGCCTGGGGAAAGAATCTTATGCACAGTCTGATGTGAGGGCCTGGACGTGCCAGTACCTTTTTCCAGATGGCAGGGGGGTAAAGAGAGTGTGTGAGGAGTGTGTGTATTCATCCACAATGCTAGATGCCCTGCGGATCCAGCGTAGTGTAAATGTCCGTGATGTCGGAGAGAGTGACAATGATGATCTTCCCAGCTGTCCTCATTACCCACTGCAGGGACTTGCGATTCGATATGGTGCAGTTCCCAGTGATGCAGCTGCTCAGGATGCTCTCGATGGTTCCTCTGTAGAATGTAGTGTGGATGGGAGGTGGGATCCTTCCTCAGGCTTAGCAAGAAGTAGAGACGCTGCTGGGCCTTCTTGGTGATGGTGCTGGTGTTGAGGTAAGATCCAAGTGAGAACCTCTGCCAGGTGAACTCTAAGGAACTTGGTGCTCTTGAAGAACTCCACAGCAGAGCCGTTGATGTTTAGTGGTCATGCTTTTGTTGTTGGGACGGTTCACAAAATGCAAAGGATCTAGTTAAGGCAACAACAGGGTCTAGAAGTGCCTCATGACAAGCCTCTCAAAGCACATCATGATGATGGGTGTCAGTACAAAGGGTCAGTACAGTAGTCATTGAGGCAGGACACTGGAGATTTCTTCGGCACGGGAATAACGGTGGTTGCCTTGAGATACGTTGGGATGATGGCATAGCTCAGGGAGGTGTTGAAGATGTCAGTGAAGACATTTGTCAGCTGGTCTGCGCATTCCCTGAGCACTGTCTTTAAAAATGTTGTCTGGTACAGCAGAGGGTTGACTCTACGTAGAGATTTTCCTCACATCAGCTGCTGTGAGGCACAACACCTGGTCATTGAGAACAAGGGTGATCTTACTCGCTGTCACGCCATTTCGTGTCTCAAACCGAGTGTATAATTCGTTTAGCGCATCTGGAAGTGAAACATTGCAGTCACAGGCAGGTGATGTTGTCCTGTAATTGGTGATGGTCTGAATGCCCTGCCACATGAGCCGTGTGACATCGATGTTCTTGAAGTGGCTGTGAATGCTCTGACCGTGTGTGTGCTTTGCCTCTCTGATGGCTCTGGACATTTTGGCCCTTGCTGTTCTTAGTGCCGCCTTGTCATCAGCTTTGAAGGCAGAGTCGTGATCCTTCAGCAAAGCACGCATCTCTGCAGTACTCCACATGGTGGTGACTGGTTGGTGGAATTTAGGGAGAACTAACTTGAGATTCACATGGTTAAAATGTAAAGTCCGCTAATAGCATCGTACAGCTCACAGAGAGCGTCCATTACCGGCGGGAGTATATTTCATTATGCAGGAATAAAGCATAAACAGGCATTGCATCACAGATTTTTAGGAAAGCAGTGGTGCTGGGTGAGAAAGCAAAGCAGTTAATAAACTTTAATTAGAGATAATTAACACACTTGCCTTGTCTCTGCTTGATGAA
Source organism: Corydoras maculifer (assembly GCA_019802435.1). Lineage (NCBI taxonomy): Eukaryota > Metazoa > Chordata > Actinopteri > Siluriformes > Callichthyidae > Corydoras > Corydoras maculifer. The sequence continues at coordinate 180,384 of JAFMOD010000562.1, read as the reverse complement.
TCTATGCACACTTTATAAGCCACAGAGATCAACCACAAGCTGCTGGAACGCGAAGTCACAAATGATACCAACACATGCGTTTTAATAAATTTAAAATAATGTGTTCCTGAACTTTTGGAATCTTGTCTCCAGTCTGCATTATTTGTACACACAATCCATCCTCCTTTTTTTTCCTAAAAAGAGTTAAATAAGTTCCATCAAGAAGTGCTTTTTTATCACCATCGAACCTATTGTAATAAGTTTTAATTGGTTGAAAATGTCCGCTCATTAAAAATACACTCCAATAAAAACATAAGCCTGCTAGAAGGCCTTTGTGTTGTCAACTCAAAATCTGATTGGTCAAAAAAAACTGTTATTTAAGGTTACCGGGCACACAAAATTTATTTGGTAGACCTTGATTTAACTTTGGCAAACTATTTATGCTGAAATGTGATTGGTTAACTACTTTAATACATTACATTTGCATTTGGTCATTTAGCAGACGCTTTTATTCAAAGCGACTTACAAGGTGAGCACAGGGTTAATCACAACATCCCTGGAGCAATGAGGGTTAAGGGCCTTGCTCAAGGACCCACATTGGTAACTTCATTGTAGCTTCATTGAACCCCCATCCTCATTTACTAGCCCAACACCCTAACCACTGCGCTACCGCGCACTAATACACCTCTGGAAGCTGCGCAACTGAGGTAAATGCTATAAGCAGGCAGCCCTTTCAGAATTATTTAATAATGGTGATAGACAAAAAAATATTTTAATCAGTCTGTATATGTATAATTAGGATTTCTTTCTTGGGGAACCCAAGGAACCCCAAGGATTTCTAACTTTCATAGATAAGCTTCATATGTTTCAGTGTTAACACACTATAAAAAATCTTGGTCAAAAAATAAGAAAGAATGTACATAAATCAAGTAAAATTATCTGCCATCATACTGAGTATGTTTATGTTTAAGATTTCTTAACAATATTTTATTTTTTACTTTTCTAAGATTTTCTAAGACTTGTTAAGTTTTTTTTTTGCATAACAAGAAAAAACAGATATATTCTAATAACTAATTTACTGGCAAACTACATTTCAGAACAGGTAAAACAGTCTCTTGAGAATATTTATTTGATCCAGCAAAACAATTTAATAAGACATTTGGCCTAAATTCTCTTAGTTTTTTATCTTGTGAATTAACTGTTTTTTGCCTTTATGAACTATTCTTAAAAGACATTTAAACATTCATATTCAGTACAAAAACAGACAGGTCTTCCTTTCTGATCTTGAATCGTTTGTAAAAACACTTAATTTTTGTGAGATTAAATGAGCATTTAACTTCTGAATCAGAAGGGAAATAGTGCGAGACAATTCCCCTGTCAAATAACACATAAAAAGATTTGTGACATTTGTATAACCAGATAAAACCAGTGTTAAACAACGAGATAACCTGGGGTCTTTTAGCTAGCAACTATTTCACATTACAACTATATTTAAAGCTGTGAGTAACTATGCTATTCTGAAAGTGTATGTGCAACAGATAAGGAACAAAGGAACATTTTTAATGCATATTTGCCAAAAATCTACCACTGTAGAAGACCTTTTTAACACATATCTAAATTGAATAAGTCTTAGCTGGGCTTTTTTAGCTCTTTTTTTCTAAAGCTCCAGTTGCTCCTACAGTCATAAAGGCTTAGTTAATTTTAATACATTTGCCTTTAGTTGTAAATGTGTTTAATTATCTGTGTGGCTATAGTGGTTTTGAGAACAGTTAGAAGGGGTTTCCTGCCATTCAACCAGTAAGTGCAGAAATATTCTTTTTCTTCAACCAAACCCTAGATTTACAGTAATTTATCTAATCAAATAAAATTACTAAAATCAATGAATAAATCATTCAGTCTCAGGCAAAGGTTAAACAGTTTTGCATGTTTTGCAGCAAGTGCCATTAAGTTATATGTTAAACTGGTCATATTTTAATATGGCATTTTTGAAGTTTTTTTTGCTGAATTTACCTAACTGATAAAAATGAAACATAATATCAAAAGTGTACCATTACTTTCATATTTTGTCAAGTTTTGTCCCAAGTAGAAAACATGTTAATGTTTAACTCACTTATGCTTTCATTCTATAAATTGCTTATTTTAATTGGAGATGAGTGGCCGCAGGAGCTTATCCCATCACTCGGTAGGAGAGGTCGCATGGTGGATGCATAAACATATTTACACCAGCAGGTAACTTAGTTTCAAGAATTGGACCTTTTTTAGGTGAATACATCACCCACTGCTCCACCATACCACCCTGTTAACTCAGTAACATGAAATTTGACTTGGCATGTATATGACTATGAATTATATGGATTTTTATTGCATCATTTTAAGTTCTGTCATTTTCATTTTATTGGCTCTTTCACTGGTCTATTAAGAATTACATTTTTAAATAAGATACTTTCCCCATGATAGAGACATTTACCATGTTTTCAGCTGAATAAAATTAGTAAATTAGAATGAACTAAAATTTCAAGTATCTGCTTTTGAGAAATGGGTTTGTCTTTCTAAAAATAACAGCTTGGTTAAAATAACAACTTTATCAGAGAATAAAAATAATTTTGCTATTGCACTGTTCTCAAAAAAACCTTCTCTAATAAACAAACATAATGAGAAATATCTGTACCTAATAAATATCAGAATGTATCCATCTGACAGAGCAGACAGGCAACATGGCCTGTTTTAGATTTCACAGTTTTATTTTCTTGTCAAGCCTTTTCATGGTAACAGCTGTAAATTATGGTGAATTTGGCTGTATGTTACCTTTGTCAGGTTCTACTATTACTACTATAACTGTGTAATACATAAAACATCTTTGTCCAAGTGTTGTGCTGTAACCAGCTCAACAAAAATGTTTTTTTCATTTGGTAAAATTTGATAAACTGCTGATTTTTAATATTTCCTATCTATGTTTCAAAACTTTTTTGGCAAAAATAATGCTAGGATCTTAATGCTATATTTATCACACACAGACTAACACATGGAAAATTGTATGTAAATTGTTGGTTGTAGTGAGGATATTTGTCTGGAAGCTGAAGGGCTAATAAGACTTTATAGGTTTTATAAAGACAACCAGTTGGCTTTTGTCTGCTGACAGCACTAATTTGTCATGTATAATTTAAAATATTGCTAAAGGAAATTTTAGGCTTTTACTATGAACCTGTTTGGCAGAAGGGAAGATCTGAGATCTGTTGTCACTTTTAGCTTAATCCTTAGTGCATGCCATATTAAAATAAAGCTGTGTTGACTTTGAAGAACATAGGATACTTATTTATTTAGTGTATGTGTTTATTTATGTTTATTTAAGCTAATTAATATTTAATTGTTAGTTAAGAACATCTTTCATACAGGTTTGGATACAAATTTTCTGCCCTGAGAGCACATAGTGCAACTAGATTAAATTAGCACCCATATTGTAATTTAATGTGTGGTCATTTTAGAAAGGTTCTTGCAAGTTAATAAGTCTGATGTCTTTTACACCTTTGCTGCTTTCAAAGGGGATAAAAATATAAGGCTCTGTCCACACTAATATATTTTCATATTTAAACAGTTTTTGCCAAATTAAAAAAAGCTTGATTATGCATTAGTGTGCTTGTTTAAAGAGGAAGCAGCTTGTTTACACTGCAGTTCATTGTTTAGTCAAAGAAAACACCACAAGGAGAAACAAAGCAGAGACAGGTGCTTTTTTTTGCATTTATACACACGTTAATAAAAGTGTATTTTTAAACTAAAAAGAGGTCAACATAATATTTAAACCCTTGTAGGGGGTTTGATAAAGAGGTGTGACTATATAAACGTATTAGTATAGACTTAACCATAAAAAAAATTAGCTGTCAGATTTGACTTAATTAATCTTAACCTCAAATACATTACATGGCAAAATAATAGAGATCTATTAAGTAAACAAAATAACATGCTTTGTACATTTATTAAAATTGGCTCTGTTTTTGATATTTTCAATTTTGTAATTCTGATTTTGTCCAAAGGGGCGGCACGGTGGCTTAGTGGTTAGCACATTAGTCCTGTCCTATTTAAACAGACATTAAAAAGAAGAAACTAAAAATAATAGACAGCAAGTAAATCCTTATTAACTGGCTTTTTCTTAGTGATTCATATTCATATTCATATTCATATTCATTCATTTCTATAGTTACATTTCTAAAACATTATAAAGCCTATATATTCTGATGTTCACTATATTAATGTATTTTTCATTTTTACATTTAGATGAATGTTTTTGTATGGGTGCTGAATATAATTGATGCTACTCACTCACAAGTTTGATTAAATCTGAAAGGAAGAATACTTGACAGGTACGATTACTGGCATATGGTTTTTGATTGTAATATAAAGCACTACATTGTGCAGCTTCAGCAAGAGCAGCCAGTTATCCAGCATCTATTATATGATATTAAACATATGTAGTAAATATGTAGTTAATTTGTACATTGATGGTAGAAATTTTTAGAATAGTGATGAATAAAGAAGGATAAACATAGAAAAAAGAGTTTTCAACAGAACTGCAGTTCCAAAGTAACTGGTATGTTGCCAATGACATTACTTTTGCATTATGTATGAACGAGTGTTGTGTGTGTCAAAAAAGCTACATTATCAGTCTCTTCCAGAGTTCTCCAATTCTCTTCTGTTTCCATTTCTATTTTCATTTTACTTGCTTACAGCTTTGGTCATCTCTGTAAAGACAGCAGTGGGATGAAAGCCAGAGGACTGCTAAAAGGGAAACGGAAAGACACACTGTCTGCCTTTGTGACAAACCCAAACAGGGCTAGCAAGGACACAGCTCACACACTGGCTCAGTGTGAAGTGTATTCAGCCCCAAATACATTCTGATTGTCGAAGTTGCCAAACTCAGTAAGTCAATGAAAGTCATTATTGCTTCACTTTGCTGTATAATAAAATAATAAATCACCCTCTTTTAAAACTATAATTTGCTTAGATTGTAACAGTAATAGCTGTACGAGACACGTATTGATTGGAGTAAAATTGTATTTTGTTTTATATATCTACTAACAGGGCGGCACGGTGGCTTAGTGGTTAGCGCATTTGCCTCTCAGCACTGGCTGGAATTTCCATGTTCTCCCCGTGTCCGGGTTCTCCAGTTTCCTCCCACAGTCCAAAAACATAGATCAAGGTCAATCTCATTCTCCAAAAATGCCATAGGCTGGATAGGCGCCTTGTCCTGGGTATATCTTCCCAGCGCCCGAAACATTCTCCCCTGGATGAACATGGGGAACCCCACTGCGAGCCTAGCAGAGGATAAAGCGGAAGATAATGGATGGATGGATGGATGGATATCTACTAACATAATTTAAAAACAGTGCTATTTATTTTATATTATTTATTAATTAATATTAAGGACTATTTAGAAAAAAAAAATTTAAAAGTATTTTAACAAAGTATCTGATTCATCTGTGAATTTCCCACATTTTGGGACAAATAAAGGATTATCTTATCTTATCTGCTAAAAAACTATTATAACATCTCTGACTAAAAAGACAAATTAATGGGTTCTGCTAATTTAATGCTTGTTAAAATTTAGTGTCGTTTACATGTGTTTACATTTGTAACTATTGCTTTATGCTATTCGAAAACGTACCTTAGTTTTAATCTCAGACCGGCATATTTATTAAAACAAGCACCGAATCGCATATTTTAGTGTGCGCTGCACAATTTTAACAAAATTTTTGACATGGCAGTGCCATGACTTATAATGCAATTTAACAGTAGATTCAATTTCCTGTCAGCTAAAGCAACCGTGTCTAACCTATACACCCTGTCATGTACAAATGCTTAGCACTTGTGCTTTACTGCACATGAAATTGGTGTGTGTGTGTGTGTGGGGGGGGGGGTCTAGCAGGGTTCCCTGGCTCCAGCTGCCACGATATATGAGTGAAGAGTGAAAGTCATTGTGTTCCAGCAGGTTTGCACCTTGCAGCTGGGTCATGTGTGGCTGTGTAATCATGTGCCTTTGGTGTGGTATTAAAAGGCCAACAGAAGTATTTACCTAGGTCACAATTGTAATTGCAGATGTTCAGCCTCTAAAACTTACATATGAAAACTGTGTGTCAGTTGTGCATATAAGTTCAAACCAGATTATCTAAAAACACAAAATATAATAAAAGACAGAGAATAAAATTAGAATGAAAACCAAACCAAAAACAAATTAATTAAAATGCAAATCTCTGTTATTACATTAAGCTTCTATTCTGGTTTCAACCAGTCAGAGATGTACATTAGTTTAAACTAAAATTAGTTTACAATTTCTTAGTCTGTAGTCCATCGGTTTCTGTGCATGCCTTGTCCCTTTTATTCTCTTCTCTAATAATCAAGACCCTTATAGAATTATAACAGAGCACAAATTATTTGGGTGATAAATGACCTCGTTAGGGCTTAGTGGTTAGCATGCTCGCTTCTCAGTGCTGTGGATATAGGTTTAAGTCCTGATCTGGGTGCAATTTCCATGTTGTCTCCCTGTCCGCGTAGGTTTTTTTTTCCGGGTTTTCCAGTTACCAAAAAACATGGATTCAAGGTAAATTGGCTGCTCTAAACTTCTCCTATATAAATTGTCCGTATATATGTCCCTAATTGTGTGTGTGTTTGTGTGAGTAAATGTGTGCCCAGTGATGCACTAGCACCCTGTCCTGGGTGTGTCTGCCCAGTGCCCGAAATCGACCCCCCCATAGATAGACATGTGGAACTCCCTCCGGCAAGCCCAGTCTTTAGTATAAGACGAAGTGGAAGATAATGCGATGAGATAAGATAATCTTATCATTGCAATGACATGTTATACACGTCGGTGTATGTTGTACTGATATAAGTGGATCAAACCCAACATTGTTAATAAGGTTTTTAATCTCACTCCTGGATTGAGAATAATCCAACATTTAAAATTAATTAGCCACAAGCAGCATGTTGTAAGTGTCCTTTGAGCAGTGAGGAGGGATTACAGGATGACTAACACAAACAAACATGCTGTTGTTTCTGATTTTGCATCTACAAAGTAAAATAATCCACTTTTGCCAGTGCAACACACACTAACACAACACTGTGACACCACTGTGTGTGTGGGGGTGGAGATTATGATCATTACAGAACATTATTATTTATAATTTATCATTTGTAATTGGTACTGAAAAGTGTGTGGAGAAACATGAACTACAGTCTGTAATTGCACAACAACAAAGTGCATCTATGTGGTCAGTACATAGTAAAGTAAGCGTTAAGTGTACAGTCTTAAGAGAACAAACCTAATTTAGTAAATATACAAAGAATAAAGTGTCACGGTTGTTTTGGTCACGTGGTGTGGGTTGGGTTATGTGTTCACGCCCCTGAAATCACGAGCACCTGGTCCCCATCACGTTTGCCTATTTATACCCTGCACTACCTGTCCCTCACTGCTAGTTTGTCTCGTGCCACGCCTATGCTAAGCCCCGACACTACGAGCTCCCGTTCCTGCCTTGTTTTGCCTCGCCTTGTGCCCTGCGCCTTGTCGTCTGTCTCTTGTTCTGTTCTCTGTGTGCAGCTCGTCATCCTGTCGCCTTCGCCCCGTCTAGTACCCTTCACGCTGTCTCCTCGAATTGGAACCCGACCCACCGTGACGTCATCACCCACCGCCCTGTGTGTTTCTTCGTCCCGTGTACTGCATCCCTGTGTGTCAATAAACCTGCTACTGTTTGTATCTCCGTCTCCAGTACCCGTCTCGCCGGGTAGCGAATCCGCTTTGCTCGGTCCTAGGACCTTAACATAAAGTTTATTTTCTGCCTTTCAATTCAAACTATTTAAGGTCAGTTGATAACTGGGTTCACTGGTATGTTTGACAAAAATGAGTTGCTTATAATTTTTCTTTTTTGCAGCAACAATGTTCTCTATGAAAGACATAATTAAACATTGCGGGTACAGAATGTCTTAATTTTAATATCATGTACAGCTTTAATGGTAAAAATAGCTTTTAGAAAAACAACACAAATATAAATGAAATTTTGTGCATAGTAGACAAATTGAGTGATGGGGACAACATGAGGCACAAGACATTAAGCACAGTGTGTGGGCAGTAAAGCCATCTAACATAAGACAGAGGACAAAAAACGGGTATTTATATTACACATGGGAGTAATGAAGAAAAATGGCAGGAGATGTTTTGAATGGTTGGTAGCTTGTGAAAAAAACACTGACTTAAGATTTTCTTTATGTATGATATAACGTTTACTTACTTATTGCAAAAAAAAAAAATTTATTCATTTATTATCTTCCGCTTTATCCTCTATTAGGGTTGCGGTGGGGTTCCCCATGCCCATCCAGGGGAGAACGTTTGGCAGACACACCCAGGACAGGGCGCCAACCTATCGCTGGGCGCACACTTACTCACACACACACACTCTACATGGGGCAAATTGGAGAACTCAGTTGACTTGATCAATGTTTTTAGACTGTGGGAGGAAACAAGAGAACCCGGAGGAAACCCACGCGGACACGGGGAGAACATGAAAACTCCACCCAGATGGGGATTCGAACCGGGAATCCCTAGTGCTGAGAGGCGAACGTGCTAACCACTAAGCAAAAAAATAAAATAATTAATAAAATGATTGATCAAAAATTTTTATGTTTTGCTTTAAATTGTATCCATCAATGATTTATTTACATTTAATTGTTTTGTTCACTTTTTGGGCCACTAAGTTTGATTGACCTGCTCGATACATACATACATTTACATATTCGGCCAGTAATGTGGCAGCAGAGTGAGGCATGGCATCATGAACCTTCCCGTATATATATATATATATATATATATATATATATATATATATATATATATATATATATAGTGCAAAAAATAAGTCTAGTGTGTGGCAGTATTGAGAAGAGAAACCTTCAGTTGATAAAAGCGAAAAGTTAAGAACCATGATAACTCTGATTAGCTCAATTGTGGTGAGTTGAATGAAAAGCAAAAAAATTTTGAACTCCAAGACTGTCTTAGCTTGTATGGGTATAGCATTTACAATAGTAATTAAATGTATATGCTTAATCTTTCTAGCATTTGTTTTAAATGAAAGATTTTTAAAAAATGATGCTTAATTTTTCAACTGGTTTTAGTGCTGTTCATATTTTTTATACCAGACTGTTTTTACTGTTATCAATAGTGTAAACAAAAGTCTTACATGTTATAAAACCAAATGATTTTGTTCTACACATTTTCTTTAAAAATTACAGTCCCCTCTAAAGGTTTTGGAAAAATGGGGCAAATGTATTTTGTTGTATACCAAAGACATTTTGGTATAAGATTAAAAGATGAATTGTTAAGAGAGTGTAGAAAAATGATGAATGACATGATGCCCTCTTAAGTGAATTTTGTAAAGTACCACAAAATTTGAAGGTGAGCAAAATTACTGGTAAATGTGACTGAGAAGTTTTCTCCATTTAAACAGTAAATAGCTCTGAAAGTTTACTCTTGTATATTTAGGGACATAAATTATTCCTAAAATGCATAAGCAAACAAAAAGATGAGAGAGCTGTATATGTGGGGAAAAAAAAATTAATAACTAAAATGACTCTGAAAAAAGAGGTAATCAAAGTGTGCACAATCACAGGGCACAAAAAAATGTTCACTGATAAAACACACATATATTTATATATTTATAATGAGCAATATATTCAAAATGTAGGTGTAAAGCTATCATGATTTCAAACCACCATTCAAATAAGATATGGAGATCAGACATGAGGGTGTACGACATGATGCAAACCATCTACCATTAGTGTGACTAGACATGTCAGATTAAAATTAGTAAGAACAATAAATATGGTGTTGTTGGACTAAGGTAAACCTTTACAAAAATTTAAGAAAACGGGAAAGCGAAGGTCTTCTCTCGTTTCAAAACATAAAAGCTTATTTGAGAAACATGATGAAGATAGTCCCATGATTCACTAACAATTTTTTCACTAAAAGATTTTTATTTATTGATAAACTATAATTATAATTAATAATACTGGTAGCAGCTAAATTAATTCTGAACAAGGTACAGTCCACCAAAAGTAATGAAATGCCAATTCCTTCGTTTTTGCAATACCCTGAAATTATTAGTTGTTTCTCCCTTTCGTCTCCTCTGGAGGTGAAATGCAAACTGCAGACAACTATCACTTGCTTACTGAATTCCCAAAATGGTTCCCTACACACCCAGTCTAAGATACTGAATAATGAAATTAGATAATGGAATACAGCCTGAGATATGGCATAAGATAAATGAAATGTTTGCTCATGAGAGTGAGTGGAGCATTTCCTCATATTGAAATGCAGGCAAAAAAACTGATGGAGCCAGTGATCATCACATACTAGCACAAATGTAAATGATAAATGTTAACAGTGTGACAATATAACAATTTGGTGCCGGTTTTGGTTCAGGATTTCTAAACTATAAATATTATTTGTAACTGACTATATTTTATGTTTGTTTATTATGTTTATTCGGGGTGATTTATTGTGTTTATTCAGGGTGATGTCCATAAAGACATGGTTAAGTGAGTCTGGTGTGGAAAACTTTGATACTGACATCTGTAATGGGGTGGGAAAGAATGAGGACCGGAGACAGGATTTTTCGCCAACAGCGCCACGTTTACATTTAAGACATACCGGGCTTTACAGTACACTCTCTCTCATAAACGTGTTGTGTCCACTGTCACTTCAGCTCATGGTCTGTCTCTCTTCCTGCGGCATGTGATGTTTCCGGCTTTAAAGGGACCTGTTCCTTAAAATATCCTGATTATATTTTGAAATTTACTTTAGTAATGTACTGCCAATAAGCTGGATTTTGTCTCCTTTCCATCTACTTTATGTGCAGTGCAATTTATATAAAGTATAATAAAGTACACATCCTATTTCCAGAAAAGTTTTGCCACTTTTTTTGCATTTTTTTTAAGTTTTGCTACAAATTCCATAAAAACTGAGACAAAAAATATACACATATATATACTGTAGGCTGGTGGGTTAGGCAGACAATCTACAGTACATGTCTACTAATCCAACTCATGTAGTATGAGGCCTGGCTCTGCTGAAATAGCTGAGAAGTTCCTCGGAAAGGGCTTTGTTCTAATAGCAGCATATGTCTCCACAAAATGCCAATGTGAAATTCTGCATCACAGACATTTTCTCAAATATGCATTTGCTTAAGCTACAATCCCCTCCCCATGCTGTGAACAATGATGCACCCGAGTTGTTATTTTTCTGTTTCATTTTAAAATAACAAAAACAAGGTACAACATGGATGTGTCTGCCCACAGATTATGTTTCCACTGTCCTTCAATGCATTCTAGAGAATTTTGGCTTGAGAACTCATTGCCATTGTTTGCATACAGTTGATGTATGGCTTTCTCTTTGCATAATGTAGTTGTTTTTATTCATGGATTGTTTTTTATGTACCACTGATGGCTATATCATTTACAGTTGCATGACAGTTTAAAATCAAATCAGAAAATACCATCTTAAGTTAACTATGTTTAAATTTTGGAGGGTGTTTGTGGTCATTTTGCCGATTCATCAAGTGAATTCTTAAGATCATAACCTAATGTAGGTGGAAAGGACATTGCTCTCTATTCCAATCAGAATATCTTGAAAAAGTTTATTAATTCCTTTCAAATAGTTAAACTTTCATAGATTATAGATTCAGGGCCCACAGTTTAAACAATTTAAAGGTTTTATTTGTTTATTTGTACATAATTTGGCCTTCCAGCTCATAAAACTCACGAAAACAGGAATTTAAAAATTTTGAATATTGTGGAGAAATCAGCCCAAATTTTGCAGGGCATGAATGTTTTAAACAGAGTGTGATACACTAATCATCTACTAAAAAGTGAAGGTGAGGAACAGAAGCCAAATTGCTAGAGATCCAGTGTAATATATCCAGGCTAGTCATGATTTGGTGCGCAATGTCCGGTGCAGGTGATGGTAAACTCTGCTTTCTTAAATCCAAGGTCATGCAATGTTTTTAGAGGATGATTCCTTCTGCTGATGATCTGTATGGAGATGCAGATTTCCTCTTCCAGCAGGACCTGGCCTCTGCCCATGTTGCCTGAAGGGCCAAAACCATGCTTGATTGGACCTAAATCACATTTCAATGTATGGGGTATTCTCAAGAGGAAAATGAGGGGCACCAGACCTAACAACAAAGAAGAGCTTACAGCAAGCATCAAGGACATCTGGGTGTCTATAACTCCCAGGCTCAGGTTGATTGCTTCAATGCCACGTCGTATCAAGGCAGTTATTAGGTCAAAGGGATTCCCAACCAAGTATTGAACATTAAAATATTGTTTTAAAAGTACCGTATATTTATTGATTTGATATAATCCTAAACTGAGAAGTAGTTTGGACTGATTTCTCCACAGTGTTCTAATTTTTTTGAATTCCGGGTTTCATGGGAGGGCGGCACGTGGCTTAGTGGTTAGCACGTTTGCCTCTCAGCACTAGGGATTCCTGGTTTGAATCCCAATCTGGGTGGAGTTTCCATGTTCTCCCCGCGTCCGCGTGGGTTTCCTCCGGGTTCTCCGGTTTCTGCCCACAGTCCAAAAACATGGATCAATTAATTTTCCAAATTGCCCCATATAGAGTGTGTCTGTGTGAGTGAGTGTGTGCCCAGCGATGCATTGGCGCCCTGTCCTGGGACTATCTGCCCAGCGCCGGAAAAACATTCGCCTCTGGATAGGCCTGGGGAACCCCACCGCGACCCTACTAGTGGATAAAGCGGGAGATAATAGATGGATGGATGGGTTTCATGGATTTTATGAGCTGGAAGCCCAAATGATGTAAAAATATACAAATAAATACTTTCATTCATTCATTATCTTCCGCTTTTATCCTATATTAGGGTCGCGGGAGGTTCCCCATGCCCATCCAGGAAGAAAGTTTCGGGCGCTGGGCAGATACACCCAGGACAGGGAGCCAATCCATCGTTCAAATTGTGGGCCCTGAATCTATAATCTATGAAAGTTTGAATTTAGACACTAGGAACGTGAAATAGGAACGTGTCATGGTTGCATGGTATTTTAGTTTTCTGACCCTCATAAACTTCCCTCAATATTAGTAGGTACCCTGTTTGCACGCCGGTGTTGTACATGACAAATTGTGTAGCGCAGGATGGTGACAGATAGAGGGCGAGCTGCATGTCCGAAAGCAAGCCTTGTACACTTCATAGGGTACTAGGAAGGATCATATAATCATTTTATTGGTCTAAAACCATTGCATGTAAATGTAAGACAACCCGGGAATCCCATATTATAGTACAGTAGATAAGTATAATAGCATAGTATGCCAGAGGATGCACCTCACTCCTGATCTTTGTGTTGGTAGGGCGTATGGAACGTGACGCCATTTCGGACACGGTTAGTGTGGGCTGTCTGGGCGGGGCTTGGTGAAGGATGCCACCCAGAAGGCAGGTTTGTGTGAGCAGGGGGAGGGGATTAGCGCGGTTTGAAATCTGAGGATTACAGTGGCTGTGTTTGCTCGTGCGGCCAAGGCAGAGATTGCGTTTTATAGGTTGTTTTTCACCAACAGTTAAAAATAAGGCGTTTAACTTTCATCCGAATGGTTTTGGCTGGAAATCAAGCACAAGATGTGAACAAGCCGTTTGATGAGACGTCGGCGTTTAATTATAGACATCAGGATCAGGTGCTCTTTAATCAGAAAAAAACCCAAAACAAATCAAAGACCTTATTCTGGGTTTGGAGGAGTCTGGACTGAGCGTGTATCGGGCTCACCGTGATAACTGTGAACTCCTGTAAAGTCTCTGCTGGACGTGAGGACCACCTGCTTTTTGGGTGCACTGAAGGACAGAGAAGTGACGCGTTCTGATCATGTCCTTTATGTTGTAGATCACTTGCTGTCAATCATACGTTTGCAATCGGGTTGTCGTTTATATGCAGTGACGGCAGTGAGGATGGGCTGGGCAGCCTAGGTGTCTTTCTTTGTGGGCGCTCTTTTTCGCCTCTGTGGGGCTGATGTAGGCTGTAGCAGGAGGCGCATCTCAATACGCGCAGTCTACTAAAGTGGAGCGCACTAACCACGCTGCGTCCGCTACACACAAGACCTTTCGACGAGCTTACGGCGAGATAGATGCTGCAGCATTTCCAAGACTGCCACCTTTCAACTTTTATTATTATCCATTGTTTGTGTCTCAACGTGGGCGAGGCGCAACGACGCGATTTCAGGAAAGCTACGCACCTCCAGTGATAACGCACCAAGACTGGATCCTGGATTATTATCTTCTGAGATTCCAGGATATTAAACTGTTGTCTTGGACCCAACCAACGGATTTCCATTTGGCCAGTTGCAGTTCACTGAGCAGACAAGAATAGACATTCGGGTGATCTGAAGGTGTGAAGGAATTACGTCGATTGCCTGATTTCTTCATCCTGAACACAGCGTGAGAGAGCAGCGTGTGTGAATAAAACAAGTTCAGCCGTTTCTGAGCCACAAGGGCGCCTTCATTCCCAGCAATGGACATCAAATGGCTGATTTTAATTGGTGCGATTTTAGGTAAGTCCTGACTGTTTTAACAGCCTTTTTCTACAGTAAGACTTATCTTTTGTGAAGAATCTCTGAAATTGACGAAACTCGTTTCCCTCTATTCTTAATAAATGTACTATTATTAGTGTTAATCCCAGGAGTTATGGTACATCCTTCATGGTCATATAAAGTATTCTGACTTCCATAGTTTTAAATTCAGGCTTATTCAATTAAGAGTTTGGTCTTTTGGCTCATCAAGAGTTTTTCTTTAATGATTTGAGAATTGGTTTGAGAATAAATGGGCATTAATTTATCTTATCCGACTGAAAATAGGAAGCTTTCTTGGCACCCCCTCCCATTTTCCCAATCACATTGCTATATAACAAAATAAACAATATTTGAGAGCTCTAAAAACGTTATACAGGTCAGACTGGGGAAATCCACTTGTAGAGCTGCTGGGCTTATTATACTGTCAATTATACTGTCTATATAACCCCTGGAGAAAAAAACAAAAGAAAACTTTGGTATTTTTGACCTGGCCCTTATTTTACAAATCCCTCAAGACTAAATTTTACTAGAGACACTAGAGACAAATAAAACCATTAAGATAATTCAGTAAGTCAGCCATAAAACATTGTAGTTCTATGGAGCAACCATCTTTGTGAATGTAATATGGTTGTTTTTTTTTCGCTGACAGACTCATTGTGTTGTTAAAAGAGGCTGACATGACGCTTATCTTTATAGACACAGACTGAAACATGTTTACCTCATTAACTGTAAAGACAATACAAATGACAGGGTATAATGACTGGTTATACAGTCACTGTTTTACCTTTACTTTTTGTCTTTTATGCAGCTGATCATTCTGACCATATTTTGTGTTTAGTAATAGAAAGTGTTTTGATGTTTTTGTCTATCAAAAAATAAAATGATCTTTTATGATCTACTTTCAACAAATATTTCAGCTAATGGTTAGTTCAGTTACATTCATTTTAGTAAACATATTACTTTTACCAGTCTATGAAACAGAATTTGAGTTCGTTTTGTGTAATTATTTGTAATTAAATTTCTTTTTTTCACTATGATTGCTAAAGTATGTTTAACGCAGAAAGAATGATTTCTTTTAACATACTGCACACTGTGGATAGTTGTGCATTTATAATAATTTACAATTTTACAGCAAGTGACAATTTTGAAGTTTGTTGTCCTGAAAATAAAGACATTTTTTTTCCCTGGTAAGATCAAGGACAACAATACTAGTGAATTGTCTGTACTGGTGTGAAGGGTGTATGCATTATTAAGAGAATGGTAGTAAAACTTTGAGTTAACACAAAGTTACATTCTTTAGTATCCAATAGCTTTTTTATGCTGTAATTGGTAAAGTAATTCAATTACTTTGACCGAAGTAAGTAGGGCTGGACCTTCCAAGCAAAAACAGGGCTTGAGCCACCCCCACATAATAGCCCCTTCCCCCAAGTCCTGTTCGCACATACACAAAGGAAGAAAGAGGAAAGCTCATTCACACATGTTATCTGATAGTTGTAATTGGAACTACACTTTATTTTAGTTTCATTTTGTGAAGTTCAACACAATGCTCTTTGACACTTTGACAGCAATAGTGTACTTCTTTGGTATGGTTCCCTGTTTGTAAAGTGCTATCTAATCTCGAAGAGTCAGACACTTTATGGGTGACTTATATTTTTGTTCTTTAATGGCACAAACAGCTTTTAATCTCTAAAGTTGTAATACATTACTTATTACTTGACATTAAGAAGAGGTATATCTATATATGGTTGTTGCATCATTTTTGTAATTAAATGGCATAAATAATTATTTTGTAGACACAACTCATTGATATACTTAGTTAAATGTTGGATTACTAATTTTACCACTGCTGTATAAAGTGCTATACGTCAGACACATAAAAAAGAAGTAAATGGCTCAGCACAACAGTTAATCAGTATTTTCACTATACCAACCCTGGATGAAGGTGTATTTTTGGTTCCTTTTCTTATTTCCATGGAAAAGAAACACATATAATGTGTGTGTCAGGATAACAGGAACTGGCTCAAACTGTGACAGGAGGAACTTTATGATAAATCCCGATTTGGCCGTGGCTTATCAGATAGTAAAAGTGGGCTTATTTGACAGGGACTGTAATGTTTATCTTTAATGTCTAAAAAGCGTGTGTTAATATGTGGGGATGAATAAATCATGTTTATGTTGTAAACTTGGATCCTGCTACTTGCCATTAATCCTGATAGTTTTTAACCTTTGTCAACATTTACTTAAAGATGTTCAGTAAGACAAATGAGTCCAAAGTTGTGTGTCTGAGCTTTGAAATATTCTCACACTCCCCAAAGAACAATTGTTCACAGCACTGGCATTCACACACCTGAATAAACTTACTCACTGTGCTGCATCATAATGCCCTGTTAGTACTGAGAGATGACAACATACGAGAGTGGGTGATAATCATCCATTACTCACGGTTGCGAAACAGCTGGGTTAGTTTGTGTATGCATGTACATGTCTGTACCTTTTTTATGGTGGTGTGTTTGTGTGGCTGGTTTCATGGCTGGGTTCTGTGTAACAGAGTTGTGCATATGTCCCATATTATATTGATGTTAACCTGACCATGATATGGGTTGTTTACGGATTGACCCCATTTACCTTTCAATAAAGCTTTGTCTATTTTAGCTGGAATAGAGCACTGTTAACTTGGAAAACACAATCATGTATTTTTTGTATAAATTGGTTTGACAACACCAATAGTGTTGGTGGTGGTATTAGTAGTAATAGTACTAGTAGTAGTGGAGACAACATTTATTTCTGGCTATCCCCAATTTCCATCTCCACTCCCCTTTATTACACCCATACAGATTTGCACCCAGAATCTAAACAAACAACAGATGGCTCTGCTCTTCTGGACAAGGGGCCTGTTAGTTCCACAGGACATGAGTGAAGTGGAAGAGAAGCAGGAGCTTGCCTCTTGTTGTTCTAAAATGTAAATGTTTTGTCTTCTACGCCTATGTTTCTGTACCTTGCTCTAAATATGTTCCAAAGTACTAGTTTGTCTTCTTATTTTCATCTTTGTAACTATAGTTGAATATATGTTCATATTTATCCATATTTTTGTTTTTTGTTTTTCCCTTATGTATATTTTAGTTGTTTTTTCCCTTATTCATATTATAGCATGCTTATGATTGGCTAAATTAGACTTTGGCAATGACAGATTAATCACATTTTCCAATTGTTTATTATCAAATTATCTGCCTAGGCATTGAACCCAGATAGGCTAATGATTTGGTTTAATGATCCTACAGTGCAGCTGGTTCCTCCGTAACTACTGACTTCTGGTGTTCTCTCATTTGGAAGTTGCTTTGAATTAAAAGCATCTGCTAAATGTAAATGAATTAGCCATTCTGGTGAAGTTGATAACATTTAGGTGTTTTCACTCATGATGATTTGGTCACATCAATAAACTTCTGAAAATATACATTTACAGCTGCAGCCATTAAATGTAGCAGTAGTTTAGAAGTCCATACGAATATGAAGTTAAAAGGGAACTGTAATGGCTTAAAATTTTTAGAAAAACCTGACAATATTTTTATATAATGTGATATGTATAAATATCCAAATATGTAATTCATCCATCATGTGTATAATAGAACATCAAACTAATAATTCAAATCAAACAACAGAAAACAGAACTGTTTCACTGACTACTTGTTTGGCTAAAAACCTTGTTTTCTTCACTTAAAAAAAACAATAACTTTCCATGTCTAATGTGTAAGGCTTGCCAAGTGTTTTCTGCATTCAATGTGGTTGCTGACAAACCACAGTAGGTTGCTGCTTAGTTTTAGTGTTTGCCATCTTGTCATAGCTAGAACTATGAACTAAGAACCTTAGTCAAGGGCCTTAAAGTAGTAGTGTTCCTAAAGAAAATGGGAATAAGGTTGGAGTTTTATTATGTGTGTGTCTGACCTGTGTGTGGATAAGCTGTCAGTCTGTATCTAAGCATATACACATTTAAATAAAGGAATAATGGAAATAGTTTTTGCTTTAGTATTTTTACTTTCTTTTTTACTTTTACTTTACTTTCAGCATTCATGTTAGACCATGTTAGTACCCAAGTAGCCTAAGTAGTAAGCCACAGTATTTTATTATTATTATTATTATTATTATTTTTATTATTATTTTTTTACCCACATGTGCTCAATATAGCACATGCATGCACATGTATGTGTCATGTATGCATATGAACAATGTTTATTGCATTCATTCCAATCAGTGTGATATTATGTAGTATACAAAAATAAAGCATCCTGAGCAACTGATAATGAGAATGTCTACAGTATCACTTTCTGATAGACTAAATCTGCCAGTACTGCAGTTGATTTTGGAGAAATTTCAGGTGGCATTCCAGGCATTTTACACATGGGTGAAGTTTGATTCCACTAGACAGCTCAACAGAAAAAATTCCAGCTAGGGAACATGGCTAATGTCACAATGTGACTAAGAAACGCAAGCTGGGAAAGAAAATCTTGTTCACTATAACTTTAACTTTTACCCGTATTTTATTTTATTTAATTTACCTTCTCTGTGGTCCATTCTATATTATTCTCTAATTCTGTGCCCAAATCAGGAGAGCTCATAAAGTGCTTTCTCATTTACATTTACAGAGACTTAGTAGGCTACCAAAACAGCAAAAGCAAACATAAAAGCTTTTGCTCTGTCACACAGTTTTACAAAATAAATCTTAACCATCTACAAAATGATTTTACGAACAAACTGTGTATTTTAATAATACTATTAAAAAAATAAACAAATGACAGACAACATGGATTGCAGAATTAACCTAAAATGTGTTGCTTGTTGGTGTTTGGTTTGTCTTTCCATCAGTCACATATAAAATATGTTTATTTATACTTTTGAAGTTCATAGTTGTTTTAAAACAGGATGAGATCATCCTCAAAACCAAAGCTCTCTACACAGGCTACATGGAGTTTGGAGTATCAAACTTCAAAAAATTACATTGGTTCTGTTTAATAAGAATTTTAAGGCCATTATAAGTCCTACCTTTACCGCTTTGTGGAGATAATTCTACTTCAAAGATGAAACGAACAAAAGCAAATTAAAGAAAGTACAAGGCATAATGATTTTAATATCTGTATCAAAAGCTTTTCTTTATTATCTAACTGTCTGAGACCTTTCTTTGGTCCTCCACAGTTTAATAAGGCCAGAATAAATGGGCTTGTAGTTCATAAACAATGTTGAGTATTACTGCCAATTTGGTATATTAATACCAAAACACTTGAATTATAAGTCCTATGCAGTTTTTCTCACCCTGTGGTGATTAGTATTGGGATTTGTATGAAAATGTTTTTAGCAAGAATCCAATGGGTCATTAAGTTAAAATGAAGCGTAGTGAACATGTGCTTCACTGTCAGGACCACTCTGTGTCTTCGGAGTGTTTTTCTGTATTGTTTCTCCTGCTGGGCAAGAAACAGGCCTGGAGAACACTGCTCAGATCTGATTGTACAGCTAAGTGTGAAAACCTGCTGCTCAGAGAGCAAAGTGGAGCTCCTTCCCTCAGCAGGACCCGCAGCACTAAATATGGCTTTTGCATGGAACACAACTGTTCTGTTTGTGTACAGTATTCCCAGTTATATAATGATATTATTATATAAAGATGTACTATAGCCATAAACATTTATGTCTAGCATCAGAACAGGATACTAGTAATCATTCTGTCTATGCCGATCCTGTTGAAATGTTAGCAACATTTTCTCTGGGTTGGCAAGAATGTGACTGGAAAAATCTGGAAAATTTTGTCAGTCCAGAGAATACTGCTAATAAAAAAAAAGTCTTCTGTCTGGATTCCAGCTGACCCCTTACTCCTGAGTATATGTGTAACAGTTTCTCAGAAGTCATTATTTATCATATGCATCTATTGACCTTTAGGGAAATAAATATTGGTATGATTTCCCGGTAATGAAAAGAATGCACATGTACCATAAATATATTGGTATATTTTAATAAACAGTTACTATTTATTTAATGAGATGACATATCACCTGTTAAAAGACTTGGTGAATATAACAAGTAAACAAATAAAAGAAAAAAACATTAAACTAAACTGTACAAAAGTGTGTTCTTTGAAGAGGATGTTTAAGTTTCTTCACTGAAGATATAACATGACTCCAGTTATTAGCCGTATCAATGACTGCATGGATATTAATAAACAGTAGAAATGTTGGTATCACTATCAATTAAGTTCTAATAATCACATGTAAAATGTCAGCTATGTAACTGTTAATACAGTATTCTGTCTTTTTGTCCTCAAAATGCAGCATAAAGTTATGGGCTGATTGACATCACGTAGTGCATGGAACACAGTACATTTCAAATTAGTCTTCTCTCTCCCAAAGAGTTAAAACTGTCCTACAATATGTCAGTAGATGTTTAGGACTTTTTTTATGCCTTCATGTCATAATTGATTTCGGAGATGTCTGTCTAACTGGATAATAATGACGTCCACAGGAAAACAAAATGATGGATGATGACATTGTCAAGAAGTCTTAAATTATTCTTACTCCCCAACACTGTGGCACAGTTTACTGAGGCCAGAACTCATTGCAGACACTAAGCAATGCGTATAATTTTAACAAACAAACAGGAGCATCACAGAAGTGACTATATACACTTCTAAAAATACAGAATCTATTTTATGTAAGCACTTGTGGTACTGCTTCTAAATGGTGAACACTGAGTGGTAAGGCATGCAATTAACTTATAAGTACAAACTAGAGCCAGGTTATTGGATTAACCCATTCTTGAGCTGTAACCAAGTTCTAAGTAAGTAATATAGATTTATAGCTGAGATTTATAGCTGCTAAAATATAGCAGCCATGTTGCAGAGATGACAGGCAGTCAGATGATGATTAAACAGTTATGAATGTTTTCTTGTTTCTAAAAGGATGTACAGACAGAATAGTTATGCATAATTGGGATGACCCTGTGAACCGGTTTCTTTGTGAATCTTGTCTAAGTATAGTCTCCAAATATATTTTGGTATTTCGGCTGGGCATACAGTTTCTTAATTTGTAAATATATTATCATGGGTTATGGGAATTTTGGTCAGACTTAATTGTGAGTTTAGTGACCTGGCCTCACTATGGAACACATTGTAGAAATGTTTTTTTACAAATCATTTTACAAAAGAGTTTAAATACTTAAAGTTACTTACTTATTTCTTACTAATCAAATGTAATATGAATGTCAGTAACAGAAAAGGGTTAAAGAGGGTTCAATTTTTTTTAGTTTGTTTTGCCTAAAGAAATACTAAAAAAAAAAGGAACTGATGTTCCTAATGATAATGGAGTTTTTTAAACAAGGGTCATGCAGACCGGTGCCTGGCTTGAGTGTGTCTTGATCTTTATCATTTTTTTATTACCTTTGTCTCTGTTTTGTCTCTTCTGTTTGGTCTGTATGTTTAAAAGTGTTGTTACACTTTATACTTATGCTTGAGCTAGTTTGCATGAACAAGGATTCCCTCGCATGAAAATAGGTTTCTATGGCTGTTACAGACATGCTTTTCACGACTGTGCTTTTTCTTTCTGGCATTTGAACAGGTTAATTAGATGCATCATGCATTTGTTGTGTCTCTGGCTTGATTAGGCTCTCATGCAATCGGAACACACACTAGGTGGGTTGTTAATTTGCTTCTAGCCCTTGGCTGGTAAACAGGATCTCTCCAACTTGCTTTAATACTCTCCCTGCCTTAGGGAGTCTCACAATTACAGGGCATCATGGAGATGAAGACTGCCCCCACGACACAACTTTCCACTCTATGCTGAACTTAAGGCAGGAGGTGATTTTTAATAATGAGTCTTTCCGTTTTAGAAGAGGAAACTCTGGCATGTGCAGCTGCTGGGGTAGAATAGACTAGTTGCCCTGTCAGCAGCTGAGCTCACAACCTTGCCTTCAGTGTTAAAGGGCAGACCCACACACCCCTAAAGAAATGTTCTCAACTACCACTAGAGATTCTGAAGTATTTTAATGATGTTATATCATTCATTTAGCCTTCAGATGCAACTTACTATAAATTAAACCTTAAGATTCCCTTTAATTATTATATTATTATAATTCTTTTTTAGGCGGCACGGTGGCTTAGTGGTTAGCACGTTCGCCTCTCAGCGCTAGGGATTCCCGGTTCGAACCCCCATCTGGGTGGAGTTTCCATGTTCTCCCCGTGTCTGCGTGGGTTTCCTCCAGGTTCTCCGGTTTCCTCCCACTGTCCAAAAACATGGATCAAGTTAATTGAAATCTCAAAATTGCCCCATATAGAGTGTGTCTGTGTGAGTGAGTGTGTGCCCAGCGATGGATTGGCGCCCTGTCCTGGGTCTATCTGCCCAGCGTCCGAGACGTTCTCCCCTGGATGGGCATGGGGAACCCCACCGCGACCCTGATGAAGGATAAGCAGGAGATAATGAATGAATGAATGAATGAATTCTTTTTTAAATTTTCTGTCCCAGTAAACTAAAAAGTAACATGTGACTACGTATAGCTTTTGTTTATGATGCTAATAAAATGTAAGTTCATTTTTTTATCTTTTATATTTTTATATGCATGATAAAGTGATTTATTTTGCCTACTGTGCTTACACACGAAGGAATTTGTCCTCCACATTTAACACATCCATGCAGTGAAACACACACACTGGTAAAGTGAGCACACATCCCCGGAGCGGTGGGCAGCCTTGAATACAGTGCACAGGGAGCAATTGAGGCTAGGGCACTTCGCTCAAGGGCAATTCGGCCATGGTAGTTGGTGGGACCGGGAATCGAACCGGGGACCTTCAGGTCACAAGGCTTGTTCCTTAACCACAAGCCCATGACCCATGTTGGGTAAATTTGACCTCATATGGTCAAACTTCTAGATTTGTAAATGCTATAAAAAAATACATTACAATAAAAAACTTTTCACTATTTACACATTGTGAATTTGCCCTCATATTGTAGCGCTCAGAATAAATCAAACTTGGCTCCAAGTAAAATTTAAATGAAATAGAAAACCAGTACAATAAATGTTTTATGAGTTTAGTAAATTTAAACCTTTAATTAAATACAGTGGGTTGCAAAAGTATTCATACCCCTTGAACTTTGCCATATTTTGTCACATTACAACCACAAACATAAATATATTTCACTGGAATTTAATGTGAAAGACCAACACAAAGTGGTATACAATTGTGAAGTGGAATGAAAGTTATACATGAATCAACAATTTTTTTACAAATAAAAAACTGAAAAGTGCGATGTGCAAAATTATTCAGCCCC
>JAFMOD010000562.1:125464-156413 GCA_019802435.1 Corydoras maculifer | reverse complement strand
ATTGGTTGCACTCAGGGAAAAGGGGGCTGAATAATTTTGCACATCGCACTTTTCAGTTTTTTATTTGTAAAAAAATTGTTGATTCATGTATAACTTTCATTCCACTTCACAATTGTATACCACTTTGTGTTGGTCTTTCACATTAAATTCCAGTGAAATATATTTATGTTTGTGGTTGTAATGTGACAAAATATGGCAAAGTTCAAGGGGTATGAATACTTTTGCAACCCACTGTATAGAAAGGGGTCATGTTAACTAATAATCCACCCTAATTCTTTCAAAAAATGACATTTTTTAGTAGAATAACATTTGTTGACTTAAGACTGGACTATATTTGAGTTTACTTGATGTATGCTGGTGTACTTTTTTGGAATGTAACAAATTATAAATGATCTAATATTGGTTTTTAATGTTTTTGCTTCTATGACACTTCACTAAGGTTTGTGAATACAAAAGACAAAATAAAACACACACAAATCAATATCTCTGTAAACTGATGTGATTGTGATTAATTTTTTTGAACACAGGACCTCCATGGTGTAAGGCAACAGCACTGCTTACTGAGCCTTAGTACCCCTAATATTCATTCATTCATTATCTTCCGCTTTTCCCTATATTAGGTTCGCGGTGGGGTTCCCCATGCCCATCCAGGGGAGAACGTTTCGGGCGCTGGGCAGATACACCCAGGACAGGGCGCCAATCTATCGCTGGGCACACAGACACGCACACATACACACTCTATATGGGGGAATTTTGGAGAACTCAATTGACTTGATCCATGTTTTTGGACTGTGGGAGGAAACTGGAGAACCCGGAGGAAACCCACGCGGACACGGGGAGAACATGGAAACTCCACCCAGATGGGGATTCAAATCTGGAATCCCTAATGCTGAGAGGCAAACATGCTAACCACTAATCCACCGTGCTGCTGACTCCTAATATTGTTTTGTTAAATTGAACCTGGTTTAGATCTTTAACCAGGTTTTAAATGGACTTTTCAATTGTTGAATACAGACACCTGATCACTACACAATCTGTATGTCTGTATGTGAATCTGTGTACATACAGATTCATAGCACTACACAATCATGGCTGTGCTACCCTGTTAATACTGCCCGGCCGCTTAAGAACGATGAGTCCCCCACTGAGCCTTGATTCTCCAAGTACTTTTCCTTAAAAAGCAACATAATGCGGAGTTTTTTTTTACTCGCCACTGTTGCTTTGGCTTGCTCTTTGGGGGTTCAGGCTTATAACACTGCAAAGCTGCTTTGTGACAATGTACTATTTGAACTTAAACTGTGGGGAATATTTTTGTTTTTCCATCTGAAATTAGGTTTACATGTTGACTACAGAAGTGCTCACCAACTGATAGACTTTGGGCCAATTCTGGATCCATAAGGGTTTTTATTGAGACCATGAAATATTCTGACATTGCATTTTTTTTTTTTGTTATTAAAGTGATGTATTTTTTTGTCACTACGTACTTGGGATGCACCAAAACATCTTTTAGTATGTAGAATAAAAGTACATTTAATCCAAGAATTATAGTTAATACAATGATTTACAGTAATCTTTTGATAGGATTCATAAACAACATAATTCCATGGAATCATGTATTTTTTAAAAAAACAAACTCATACAATGATTGCAAAATAATGTGTGTAATAATAGTGGTGTAAAGTTGAGTCTGGAGTGCTGAAGAGACCTTGAGTATTGTGCAAAAAAACAAATATTTCAGAATCCTGATGAAGACAAATTTAACAAAAACGTGGACACTAATAACAATAAAAATAGTAAGTAAGTAAATTAACTTGTGTGACTTCAAAATAAAGTGTTCCAGGGTAATCCAAAGTGCAACATGCATTAGTAATTAATAGTATGTCTGCCGTCAGCACAAGATATCATTTAAAAATATAACATTATAGTACTACCCCAATGGAAAAAAAATATTCAGCTCCTGGCATTAAACATGGGGTATAAAACAGTGCTTGAAGAGCTTACTGTACCGATCTGATTCATGCAGAAAGTTTTAATGTTAAGCTTTGCTGGTTTTTAAATAAGCAGTAATGCAGTATTTTATCAGTTCCCACCAGACCGCATCTGTCTTCTAGGTCAGATATGGCTTGGCACTAAAAACCAGTGCACAGGTAGGGGTATGTGAAAAACACACTGGTAAATATGATGTTTAATCACTGCGAAATATGGCATTATCAAAAATGTATAGTTAACAGAATTAAAAAGATCTTTAGAGATTGTTGAACAAATCATTCATTTAAAAACGGTTATGTTTCAATGTGGAAATGCTTCAGACTTTTACAACAGTAGAGATGGATACTCTAACTTCAGCAGCCTAAAGAAAGGACAATAAACAGTATGTGCCCAAAGCCCAGTTCGTTTTCTTATGGTCCCTTACTCTGTTTTTTGCAGCACAGCATTGAGTATAAGAATGAGGGATTTAATACATGAATGACAAGTTTTAAAAAAAACAAGTTTTAGATTTCGTTTAATACATTTTTTTTGTTGCAAAATTAAATTTTTTGTTGCAAATTTGCTGTACGTAGTTTTTCTTACATTATGTGATTTGTCCAAAATAGACATGTATAGGTTTCATTTAGTTTTTTTTTTTTTTTCAGTGGAACACAGAATAGTAATTGCGCAACACCCATTGAGACCTTACTAAGAGACGATGGTTCACTTCTTGGAACTTTAACAGTTTTAACTGAATAGTTCTTCTTTGCAAGGAACCAACATCCTAATGTTTAAATACAACTACTGTTGTACTAAATCATTTTATAGTTAGGACCAGTGCTTTGTCATAGCATTCCTGCTTTGTTCTTCATCTTACTTACATACCTGTGTCTCTCTCTTTATCACAGTGTACATGATGGTTACATTCAATAGCTTCTTTACCAAATATAATATAGACCTACACCAGAAACTAAAGAATCATATTTTCACTCTATTATATAAAAACATGTTTAATATTTGCAGTACTGATGCAACATTTTTTATTTCACAAGAAGATAATAAAAAAGAATAAACTTGCACACGAAAATGTCCCTGGCTAAATTTAATGTTTCTGAAAAATTACATCATTCTGAAATTTAAACAAGTTACATTTTATATTAATTCTGTCTTCACTTAAAGAATACCCACCTAATTATTATGTCTGTTATTTTAAATATAATTCATGATAAAACTTAATTTACAGCATAGAGAATATGTCCAATGAAATACAGCTGGCAGCTTTTTAAGTGTAATCAGATGGCTGCTGTCTGATTGCTTTCTTCAGAATAAAAGCATGACTAAACATTTAGAAGAACAAGAGAGGGAAATGGCATGCTGGGGATTTTTTATCTCCCAGTGGGTTTCTGCTAATTTTACTCTGTATAGCAACATAAAAGTGTAGTCTGGTTTATACTTGCCAAAACGACATACTAAACAACAACAAAAGAACACCAGAAGCTAATTAATACTTGCTTTTTCTTTTCTGAATAACCAAACAGGCAAATTAAGATTTTGAGCAAAGAAATGTATTTTAATTTAATGATTCATTCCCGTAGCTATGTAGTATTGCCAAACTGATGGAAGTAAGGCAGATATTTGAAGATGTTCTGTGTTAATGGCTTGTTGTGTGTAAGTAATTTGCCGATGTCTGTTTGATCTGTAGATTTCATGTGATTTTTAAAATTTATTTATTTTTATATTTTATTTTTTTTATACATAGCTCCTGACAATAGACCACCTTTTTGTTAATGCTCTAGTACAGATACAGGGAGTGAACCACACAGATAAAATTATGTACATAGGAAAGAAAGGATTCTTTGAGGGGAGCAGGTGTGTTTTCGAGCCACATAAGGCACTAATAGCCTGGACATTCATTGGGCTATGGGTGGGCATTAGGTTATGGCTCAGTGATTTGCCCGTAGACAATAAATATTTCAACGTGTCAGTTGTTGATGGATGAGATGGTAAGGGTGTGCCTGCACCTTGTCTGAGTGGAATTATTTATTAGGTGATGGGAGAAGTATAGATGGAATATGTTGTTGAAGGGTTTTGTGTTGAAACTAGCAAAACCTCATTAAGAATAATATATGTGTCGTTTGCACCAGTTACTATATATTCAAACAACTGTGCAGCTGTAAAGGTTTGCAGGCCAAACATAAGAGGTCAGATGTTCAGGGGCCCATAAAAAGTCTTAAATCACTTTCTGGAAAGAGTCCTTCCAACACATGTGCAAGGTAAAAGCCTTGAAGGGAAAGTGAAACATATTGCTGCTGCTAGTTGCTGGATCGCAAGCCTGATTTGTGTCTCTAGTTACAGCTTCTGAAACATGGTTGATTTAGCAACTTGTTTCCAAATACAGAGGTTTCTGGACTATAGTATCAGCAGAAGTTATGAAAGGTCGCCACAACAGATTATAATTATCTATCCTTTCCCATCCTGAGTGTCCCCCTTGTCACCCCAAACACCTACATGTCCTTTCTCACCATATCTGTAAACTTCTTTGGCATTCCTCTCCTACTACTGCCCTCTCTCAAGCATCCTTTTGCTAATACAAATCTTATTCCTTCTCGGCACATGCCATATCCAGCTTAATCTTGCATTCTTAACTTTGTTTCCAAAATGTCCTACCTGTACTGTCTCTTTAATAGACTAAGTTCTAATCTTGTCCACTCGTCACACACTTGTCCACTCGTCACACACCTTCTTAATGTGCCCTCTCATAAAGCCTTGCTTAGGCCCTGTCATTACCGTATTTGTCACTAATTATCTAGCTCTATCGTTCAAAAATCCAGTGGATGTCTCACCTCTTTTCTAATTTTTTTTTTAACACAATCATCTATCTTTATTTAATTTTGCACAGTTTTTACACTGGATGTCCTTCCTGATGCAGCTCTCCTTATTTATCCAGACTTAGACCAGAATTAAGTTCCCTGATATGTACACCCCCAATGGCTAGGATTAAGATGAGATTAGTATTGATCATTAATTAAATTAACTACTACATAAGCAGTATTGTTACTGATACTATATCTGCCATTTTGTTTTTATTTTCTTATCTCTATGTATGCTTCTCTAAGTTTGTCAAGACCACCTGTCCCAGAGTTCTAAGACTTTTATTCTATTTCTTCTTTTGCTGGGCTTCGCCTCAGGGAGAAGACAAGTTTCAGCCAAACACGAAAATGCAGTCACATCAAGGAGTGAAAGGGGGGCAACCAGACACAGGGAGGCTTGGGAAGTGTAAAAACAGCTGGGACATAGGACAGTTAGAGGAGACACAAATATGGATGTGCTACTATGGTTTTAAAAACACAAAAAGTCAAGATTTTTTTCTGTTAAGATTTACTAATTGAGTTTAATGGATTTATTCTTTTATTTGTATATTTTTGTTAAATTTTATTTTATGACATGCTGAGCCTGCATGTCGGTGGAGTAGTTACTACTATGACATCAACAATGTACACTTTTTAGATGTGGATGATGGACAATGGCAGTCTTCAACAAGACATCACACATCGAACATTGCACATACTCTAAATGGACAAGAAGTAGATCAAACCAGATCAGCTAGATCAAAGTAGTAGCAATGCTAACTGCTGCATCACCTCCACTTTGAATTCCAATGGCAAATGTCAATCACATTGTGTATGAACAACTAAGTATAATGTAGCCTGCAGGGAACACCAATTGTTCAAATGCAATTCTTAACAACAGACGTACAAGACTGAGCTGAGAGTTTAGTTGAGAAGATCACTTTAATATGTATAAGAAAAAAGTCAAATTTAAAGCAGTGGTAAAGAAAATGGAACCTCTCAAGCCTGAAAGATTGCAACAGCATTATGGTGTGTTACAGCAGAATACATGATTTTAACATAGAATACATCTGCAGCTTTAACTTGTCACAATAAATCAAAAGTGCTTTCATTAATTTTAGGCTCTAAATGTGGTTGATCTGCTTACAAACAAAGAATCTTAAAAATCCTTTTTTTGCAATCGACCATTATTTTTTAGAAATGGAAGGTTTTATTTTGTAGGTTTTATTTTTTCTTAAGTCTGTGCTGAAGGGCACATTGTAAGGCTTATTATATGTTGTGTAAAAACCATAGGTTGCATGATGCTAGATCAAAGCATGATCTGTTACTGAAACATTTTGACATTGGGTATAGAGGTACTATTAATATTTTGAAGCTAAATAGGGTTTAGTCAGCGATGTTCAAAGTAGGTCCTAGTCCAAAGTGTCCAATATCCATCTATTATCTTCCGCTTTATTCTCTATTATGGTTGTGTGTGTGTGTGTGTGGGGGGGGGGGGTTCCCCATGCCCATGCCCATGCCCATGCCAAGGAGAACATCTCGGGCGCTGGGCAGATACACCCAGGACAGGGCGCCAATCTATCGCTGGGCACACGCTCACTCACACAAACACACTCTGTACAGGGCAATTTGGAGACCTCAATAGACCTTGATCCATGTTTTTTGACTGTGGGAGGAAATCAGAGAACCTGGAGGAAACCCACATGAACACAGGGGGAACATGGAAACTCCACTCAGATGGGGATTCGAACTAGGAATCCCTAGCACTGAGAGGCGAACCTGCTAACCACTAAGCCACCATGCAGCTGGTGAATTTTAACCCAAGCTGGTTAAAAAAAAAATGCAGCCACGTGGGATGAGAAGCAAATTTGAGGATGAGGGAGGGAGAGATTCTAATTGCAGGATACATTAACAGCTTAACTTGAGTGATCTTTGTTTTTGCTTTACGAGCTGGATGATGTTTCCAGTAAGTGGCCTTTTGAGAGTGGAAAACTGGGCTGTGCTGAATGGATTATGCTTGTTGAGCTGTTCAAAGCAGTCTAGTAGTGTTAATGAGAGGCCACTTTTTGTACTTAGCAGCAGGTTTGCCTTTGAAGTGCACATCAGAGTAACTGTAGAACGACATTTTAGGGCTCACTATGCTGTTTTTTATTTATTTTGTTGGTGAAACATGTCTATTAAACTTGTATACATCTACATTAATTTGACAGTACACTGTTTTCAGTGTCATCTTTTTAATAAGGCTGTGGATAATAAAAAATATAGATATGTTGCTTAAGAATACTGTATATTCACTGACCTAACATTGGTCAGTGACCTAGTCATTCACTGCTGTGATTATTCTGTTTTAATAATGTTATAATTAGGGCTGCACCTAATGATTAATTTTCTATCTATTATTATAATAATTTATTTTCCCAATTAGTCAATTAATCCCAAATATATTACTCTAATGTGATTGGAATTAATATAACTAAAGCGATATGAAAACATGAGCATTGTTCAGAAAAGCTGCATTTATCTACAGATGTTGTAGATTTAACATGTTATCATAGTGCAAAAAGCCAAGTCCCCTTTCAGAGACCAGTGCCAGCCTCTGTCTATAAAACACTCCTTCCTCCAGTTGATTCCAAAAAAATGTGTTGTCTTGGTCCTTTTTCGCCTTTCTTTAAATGCTTTCTTTACTCTCTCACTTGCTTTTTTTCACCTGGCTGCCTGTCTCTTGTGCTTCCTTCTTTTATATTTCTTTCCTTTACAGTTTAATGTCAAATGTCAAAAGTTTGGTATATCGATTACACAAGCTTGTTTTGCTGATAATAAATTAAAAACTTATTGCTTCTTTACTGGATATGTGTGTAGTATATTGCTTATTTTGATGTAAAACCATGGTTCATTTTATTTATTTGGGCCTAATTATAAAAGTGGTATTCTGAAACATCATATTGCAGACACAGCTCCTTTGATATTTTTTCCAGCTTTCTTTTTTTAATGCTAAGGCTGCTTGTCTAACTAGAGAGCAGCACATCGTATTTGCACTGCACTTTTCACTATGACTATTCACAGTGTGTGATATTTGAAAAAGACTCAAAATCTCATTGTCAGCTCAGTTCTAGCTTTGGGGCACCCAAGACTATATCAAATCATGTTGAAAACTTTACAGGTACACACGACAAACCTGAGTGTGGCAAGAATGAGAAGGAAATGAATAACTTACTATAAGGGATGAGTTGCACTCATTTTGTTTACTATTGGCCCGTTTACTGATGCATGAGTGAAATAAATGATGGAAAACTATTTGTACTGAATTAATATCTGTACACATAACAAACATGATTTTCCTTTCTGTTTGCTGCTATATTCCGTATGGTCATTGGGCTTATTTGACAGTCTTACTCTGTGTTAGCCACTGTTCTATCCCCATCTTACCTATTTATACTGTTCTCATTAGATCGAAGTCATCTAGTTATAACAGTCTCCTGTACTGTACAGTATGCTGTTGGGGTTGCTTGAACATCAGAACATGAGGCATGACTGATTCCCTGTTATTGGTGTATTATTATAAAAATATTATTAAAATCTGTACACTGTAATTTTGATTCATTCCTATTAGCAATATTATTCAATGATCCACAGATGTGCTCATGGGAAAGCAGATGATATAAGACACGCACATATGACACTTAATCGCTAATTTCTTTTTTTTAGCATTGTTCAAATAATTGCCCTGAGATATGTAAAGCAAATGTTTGACAATTTAGCCAATAGAAAAATGCTCTAAATAAACTTTTATGCACAGACATTGGAAAATCAGTAATGTAAGCAGCAAGAAATCTGTCATTTATCCATTTTCACCATTGATCTATGAT
Source organism: Corydoras maculifer (assembly GCA_019802435.1). Lineage (NCBI taxonomy): Eukaryota > Metazoa > Chordata > Actinopteri > Siluriformes > Callichthyidae > Corydoras > Corydoras maculifer. Next base: position 147,730 of record JAFMOD010000562.1, on the reverse strand, counting down.
CAGTGTCCTCTTGATGGTGGACTTAAAATCAACATTAACCAATGTCAGAGGGAACTTCAGTTTGGGTTTCTTTGTGACCTTGCAGACTACTTACCTTGCTCTCAAAACAATCTTTGTTGGTTGAGCACTCCTGGGAGGGTAAAAAAAGGTCAAAATGTGAATTTTGTAATCTTTTCCAGCCTAAACATCATCACATCAACTTCTTTTCTTATCTTATCTAATAGTAAAGATTCACATACTTTTCCACTCACACATAACTCACACGTAAGATTAGATAACTTTTCCAAGTCTAATATTTTTATTTATTTTATTTAATTCTGGCGGCACGGTGGCTTAGTGGTTAGCAAAAACATGGATCAAGTCAATTGAATTCTAATAATTGCCCCACCTCATATAGAGTGTGTATGTGTGAGTGAGTGTGTGCCCAGCGATGGATTGATGCCCTGTCCTGGGTCTAACTGCCCAGTGCCTGAGATGTTCTCCCCCGGATGGGCATGGGGAACCCCAGCGCGACCCTAATAGAGGATTAAGCGGAAGATAATGAATGAATAAATGAATGAATAATTTGGTTCTCTTAATAGGACTTGTATGAAAATCTAATTACGTCATATTTGCAGAAAATTTTGAAGAAAAATTGTAAAGGGTTCACAGTCAAGCACGACTGTAAATGTATATACTATGAATAGATAACAGTAGCCATTTTTTAACTAAAACTGAAAAATACTTTTAAATTCCTTAAAACTCCTGAGATGAGTACAACGGTGTTATTTTAACAAATTACAATAATTGTAAAAGAAAGAAATGTATTTAAAAACATTAATTTAAATTAGACTAAAATTGAAATTGAACCCTGAAATTTAATTAAGGACCTAATCAAAATGAAATCATAAACAATGCATCTAAAAGTAAACATTCTTGGCAAAATGAACCCTGCTATCATTTTAGATCATGTTTTTGTTATATTCCTTCAATAACTTATACAGTGACCTATTGAGTGATTTATATGAAACTTCTTTTAAGCTACCGTGTTTGTTTTTTTGTTAAATGGTATTGCTAAAGATGGCTCATTTCTAACCTGGGTAAACTTCCCAAGTACAATATTTAAATATGAATTCACAGTTATGACTTGCAGTTAAGTTGGATTTTTGTTGTTGTGTGAACAATGTCGATTACAGTGTTAAACTTTTGCAGCTTTGGTCCGTAAAGCAATTAAATGGAAGCTCTTGAATGACTTATTAAGTAAAAACAAGGATCAGTCATCCTGCACTTCTTTGAGGTTTTATTTTCTGAGTTGTTATTATTGCAATCCTTTAAAAATGATTACAAGAAAAAAATACCTCACAAGGCAATATGATTTTGGAGTTAGTTTGTCTTGTCGGACTTAAGCTGTGATGGGTTTAAAGTGGTGTTTAGTTCAGAGTCGAAACTCCTTTTATTATTTCTTTGATCTAAAAAAATAGAGCTTTAGAAATGAATTCAAAAGCTTGGTTGTTTAAAGTTTTGGGCTCCAACAGAAGGCCTGTTAAAATCTTACCCTAAAAATCCACAGAGAAGATGATAGGAATTCAGATAACTTCTCCCCCCCCCTCTATCTCACACACACTTTCACACACAGAAATTAATATACAATATTTTGTGTCTTTTGTTGCCTCACTGGGCATAACGATGAGTACATTTGCTCATTTGTCAACTAAATAACCTTTACAAGCAGACACAATGAGAGGCTGCTTAGGACCATTGAGTAACTATGTGATGAAAATATTCAGAAATGAGTTCTGTTCACGTGTACTCTGTGCAAAAGGTTTCCTTCCAAAATGAACTTTTGCCCTTTTGTTTCTTTATATTTGAAGGAAATTATCAGGTAAATACAACAAAAGGTAAACAACATGTTTATTTAACAGAAATTAGGCCAAATTAGAAACCCCTTCTATAAAAATTTAAGTACTTAACATTTAATTAATAATTTACATTGTTTTTACTTTTGTTTATACACAGCTTATGGTCCTGCCACAGCATTTAAAATAGTTTGACGTGGACTTTGGGACATTGCAAACTTTCATTAGATTTTGAACAAGTCCAAGAAGTTGATAAAGACATCCAAATCAATAATTTAACGACAAGAATCTTACTCTTGGTTATTATTATCAGTGCCATTAGTACATATCTTTTAAAAGGAAAATAATGTGAAACAAAAATCAATCAATAGGATTTGGTGTCTGTTCTTCACAATAATTGTTAGTAAATGTGTTTCATGGCACAAACAAAGCAAATATGTACTGTAAGAACATCAGAAGAAGGATTGTTGATGAGGCTGAAAAAGGTTACAAAAGCATATCTAAGGAGTTTGGACTATTATTACCCTTCCCAGGAGTTGGCAATCTACAAATATTATGTCTGAAGCAAGGCATACAAGTATGCAAGGTCACAAAGGAACACTGTAACCTTTAATCAACTGAAGGTTTTTTCATATTAGCTTATGTTAATGTCTATGGATCTAGATATTTGGAGAACACTAAAAAACAGTGATATGTAATGCAGGGTTGCAAGGAGAAGGCTGCTGCTCATACACATTGTATTCATTGAACAGCCATGTGTACAGCCCTGTGCATCATCTAAACAAGATTATCATACTGAATGAATGAATAGGAAAATGTTTTTTCTTTTGGCTCAGATAACACCTAATTAAGTCTATGGAGCAGAACAAAGTAATCACTCATGAGACTCACACCAGGTCCTTCTGCAAACTGTTTTTTACTACCAAAAACTCTACATGTAATTCAGTAAATGCAACCATATTTAAAAATTATAAATGCTCTGTGCATTGAGGCACATTGGATCCTAATCAATTAGCCTTTTTGTATTATTATACTTATCATGCACTTGTGTGCTACTTTCAGGCACGGACCTGCATTCACACATGGCACTGCAGCTGTGATCTCAGCTGCTCCAGCACAGACAGACAGGAGTGCCTCTTTGTCAAGTTTGTAGCATTGGGTCTCAAAGACTGTGTGTTGTTTGGTCGTGCACAGCTGAAGGACTGCATAGACGTTGTGCTTTTGTAAGGATTACGTATTGCTTTCTTAAACACTTGGTTATATCCCAGCTTTAGAGTTCAGTTTGTTTATTTCCTGCTGCTTTGTATTTCTTAATCATAATCATGTGCCGTACATTAGGACCGATGGGGAATTACACACATGCATACATGTTTTATGGTATTGGTAAGCATTAGTTAGACTGTAAAAGGCAAGCAGAGTATGTGGAGCAAATTTCTCATTAAAGTATGTGCTTTTAGATGCTACAAAAATCTTTATGTATAAATTGCAAGGCTGCTTTAAAAATAAATTTATAATTATGGTACATTTATGTGTAGGGCTTTGGACAATTTGAATTTTAATGTACAATTAAAAAATTTATTCTGACGCGAGTCATTAAAAGAGACTTAAACAAAAATGCTGTTAAATGTGTCTATCTAATTGTGTACCATAAGCCTGTATATCCACATCTTACTATCTGATTTACTGTCTCAACACTTAGTTATATTAGTTTCTCATTTGTCTGGGTTGATTTATGACATTCCTGCACAATATATGAGCCACTGCAAAAATTTCCAGTTGGAAACTGGAGCAAATACCAGAATCAGAATACGTTATTAATTCCCAGAGGGAAATTTCATCTGTAATAATACTACTTGCACTTGCAATTCTAAAAAGGTTAGATCTTGATACTTGACTCTAATGGTTTAGCTTAGACTCGAATCGCTTTTTTCATGCCAACACTCTATCATTCATCATCGATTCATCATGTCTACTGCTGAACTCTTATAGTGTCTTTGTCCAGTTCCATTTCTATTAAGTCCTAAGCCTGTTAACTCAGTTTATTTTATTTACATTTATATTAAGAAAATCTTTGATACACGTTTATATTATTATTATTATTTTTGTTAAATAATTTGTAATGTTAAAGGAAGCACAGTCAGTACTTTTAAAGTAAGCTAAAAGAGCTAAACATTTAAGGGCTTTTAGATGGAAAAGTTTTATTTATTTTATAGCCTTTTAAAGCCATCTTCTCTGGCTTCAACCCCTAAGGCTATTTACTGAATATTCCTGTATGTGCAAGTACTTGATAAAGATGGGCAATAGTTATTGTCTAATTGTCCTGTATAAATTATAGGTGGTAGAGATGGACAGTGTGCTAACATTGGTTGTGATTCTTATGTACTTGTCATCATAGCAGATGGGTTGGAGGGATGTGATATGTTTTAGTTTGCCTTCATTAATGTAGATTCATGGTCAGCATCTGTAAACGTTCCCTAAGTCCCATATCACTGGATCTTAAGAGGCAATTACAGCAAAACCAACATCATGTCTTAAAGGCAGTGATAATTTTGCCTTATGAAAGATTTATCAAAGTCTTTTACACAAAGCTGCTGCTAACCAGAGACAAAGCGGCTCTTCAATTTCATTTTCTTTACTGTTTAGTCATACTTTCCTCTTTTATCACAGTCTTTTGAAAGTGTGAAATCCTGTTGGACTTTGCTGTTTCCCTTAATTGAACTCATTTCTTTAATGGTATGCTTTTCATAATCAAATTAATAATATAATATATTTAAACAAGCATTTCTCCTAAGCAGGGACACCATACAGTACAAAAAGCTGATGCTGAATATAAATGCTTGGTTGATTTTTTTTTTGTCATATTCAAAACGTATCAATTCAAAACATTGGAGTATCCTTACATGAAGATATTTTGCAGTATTTATTATGCAGGATCCAACTACAAATACATTTTATTGTAATGCATTTTAGTTAAAAGTGATAAAAACGTAAATTTTTAATGGTCCATGCCTTTTTAATGTAATGTATAAAGATTTCTTGGCAAAAACAATTTAATGTCTGAGTTTGTTGTTCATTGCAAGTCTTTTTTTTCACTGAAGTTATCCTGACAGTAAGGTTGTGCTTCATTTCTCAAACAAATTATTTTAATATATTCTGCCAAATATAAATCTGGATTCATATGGTTCAAATAAGGCTAATACAAAGGCAATGTTTAAGCATGTGTCTAATTTTAGTTTTAATAAGATTTTTCACAAGATTTTGACGTTTTTAAAGCTTTAATACCAAGATACTAACAGATCAGTACAGTTCGAATTCACACTGAGAATACACAAACACGAAGCCTGCCATGCTAAGTGTAGCTCAGTTTCGAGGCAGTGCATGATGAGAGAAAAAGATACACAGAAGTTAGAGGATCCGTCTGCATGGTTATTGAAATCAACCATGTGGGAAGTTTCCCTGTGATTTACAACAGCACTGGGGAACAGGTGGTAGATCGAACACAGACGTTTGTTGGTATTGTGCAATTGTCGTGGATTGTGTTTGTGAAGACATTTTGAACTTGCTGAAATTGTCCACATGTGCTGACTAGATAGTAATAGTAAAATTGACTTGTAATAAAAAAAAAACCCAACAACAAATCTCTGTTGCTTTAGAGCAGCCTCTAGATATGAATTTAGACACATCAAATATTTCATATACTTTTAAACACCTACACTCTTAAAACGAAACATTTTAACATATGCCCACAATCTTGCAGTAATTCTGTAATACAGAATTAGATATATTACAAAATTCCCATTACATACTGTACTGAATTAGTACTGTACAATGGTGTATATCTATGAGCTGTGAGAGCTCTGAGTATGTTAGAATATTTGTCAATTCATACAGAATAGCATTTGTGAGTCACACACTGATGTTAAACAAAAGGGCCTAACTTGCAACCTTTGTACAGTTCATTATCAGATTTTTTAATAGGTCCATGTCTTTATGGTTAGGTTGTGTATATGGTACAGTCAAAATGAAACTGTAAAGGACATTCCCCACACTGTTTATATATTGTTGGATGAATACTGTTTGAAATAGTTGTCCACGTCCTTGATTTAACACACTTGTGGTGAGATGACTGAATAAATCATTTGTTCATTCATAAAGTCATTAAAAATCTTGTCTCAATATGTCTGTCCACATATCTGCTATTTACTTATGGACATGATATTTCATCCTTTTCAAAAGGTTGCTTCCTCAACAATGGTGGGGTGGTGAGTCTCTACACTCCTCAGTTTATGCTTTGGGAATACAGCAATACCAGAACAACAGCAGATATATGTTTTAAAAGCTTGACAGCTCCAGCAGGGACAGAGTTTCTTTCAGAATAAAGATGACTAAAGTTAAGAGGTGATACTTTGAGAACTTGTAGGGTTAAATCGCTCCCGAGCTCTAAACCTGTCCAATGACACATAATATTTGTGACATCTAAGAACAAAGCAGTCGTTCTGAAAATTGCTATTTGTTGAAACACACACACACACACACACACACACACACACACACACACACACACACACACTGCCAGTTGCTGTAATAAAGCTGATACAGCTTATCCTAGGTTGCAGAATTCTGTAGAGAGTGAGAGAGAGTGTCAGGGTTATGCAGCCTACTTTGTATGTGATGCATATTTCATATGCTTGATGGTACGGCAGAAGTGGTTGTTCTGGCAAATTCTAGCATGCGATACATGAAAAAGCCACATTCCCCTGTGCATTAAAGGAGAGAGATGAGGCTGTCATGGCTGTTTCAGCTGAACATCTTCAAAATGATGGGGTAATACTAAAGCCTTGTCCTTAGGCAATCACACTGAGGGGACACGGGCTAGGTGGCTCTCATTCTCACATGCCTACTTATAAGTCCTGTGATACTAAAAGAATGCTTTAATGCTAAATTATTATATATTTTGTAAGACTAGTGCATCATTCCTGTATTTATGTCTGCAATGTTATTAGCTAGAGTAGTTTAAGAATCAAGCATGCTTTTACATGACATTGTACAGTTAAATACTGATTTAATTATTTTAGTCTCTAAATAAGTCAAAAGGAAGAGTTTGGGAACTAGAAGTACTTCTTATTGGTATGCAATAAGGATACACAAGAATGATATTTTTCTCCCCACTGACTACTTTAAGCATTGAGGAAAATTGCACACAGCATGAAAATCATATGCCTTGCTGTAGTGTTTTATTGCCATGTATCTGAGTTGCAATCAGTTCATACAAAACAACCCAGTTGTTACATCTGTCAAAATTAATACCGTACTGGGATGACATGATTTGAAATCGCTCTGTTTTTCTTTTAGTGAGTCAAATGAAAACAATTTGCGTAGAACTAATTAAGGACTTTATAAAAGGAATTATCAATGTCATAACAAAAGTTATCCTAATATGCCTTATAATAATGTATTTAAAAATGCACTTAACCTTGACTATTAATGTTTGTATTATTTTATTATCTGTGTACCATATGCGGTGGGTCACTATAAAGGTTATACAAAAATATAGATAAATAAAAAAAACTAAAGGAATTTCATTGCAAATCAGTAATATTTGAAATATTGTGTAATATAATCATTAAATATGACCTGTGAAATTTTTAAGTGTGAAAGCCCTGAGCTTGTGTTCTAATGTAGATGGGGAATGATCGAGCCTGAGAAGACAGAGATGACTTAGTTGTCCACATGCACTAAATGACTAGATTAGTTACACATAGGCCTTTAACAATGGACATTTTTGCGCTAGGCAGCACATAACATTCAGTTTGGTATATATTGGATACTTTTCTTCATGATATTGGTTGTTGGACAAACATTAGATTTTATTGATTTAAACACACCCACACACACACACACATACTTCTGATTATTTAACATAACTGAGTGATGCATACTTTTTATCAATGTTTCTTAAACTCAGTGCTTCTCAAAGTTTTGTGTTCTGTTCAGCTGTTACAAAGTTGCAGGTTTGCAGAGTTCTGTCTCTTATTGGTCATTGATATACTTTATTTTACTTTCCTTATCGGGAGAATACTTACAGTAAAATGAAAGACTGTAACATAGACCATTAATATGAGCTTATACAAGTTGAATGAGTAAAAGCATGAGTCACATACTTTATTGTATGTAGTTAATTAAAGCATTTGAAGTGAAAAATGACATGATGTTCCCCCTGTGTGTTCATCACCATTGAATTCAAATCCAACTAACCTGCAGTTATCTTGCTTTTTACAATAATGTGATTTTTAAAATTAAGTTATGAACATGTAAAGGGATGATTAGTCCCCAGGTCATTCACTGATTTGTTTATATTAAAGCATTGGGTTTAGGTTTAGGTTATTTGAAATATTTGTATGTATTGTTCTAAATTATCTGTAGATTATACCAATTTATACACTGTAATTGATAATATTATAAGTGTATAAAGCATATGCCTTCATTTCTTATTTATTTTATGGATAGTTTGTAGTAAAATCGCTTAATACAGTACTATGCATCACACACGAGGCGAGAATGACCGGTGTGCTCAAAAATTCTGTATATCAAGTAGTAGGTGAAAATTCCCCTGCTGTTCTTATGGAATATTGAGACCTTTTGAACTGTGCGAGTGTCTTTTGGGATGCAGCTCAGGATTTCCCCAGTGAGCAAGCTGTGGTAAAACATAAAAACTGCCCATGGCCATCTAAAGTTGGACAGATTCAACAATGTGGTGTAAACTTTGCAATGTGGAAAAGGCTTATAATAGTAAAACTGCACAAGAGCGAGTCTCTTAAATAATTTTGTGAGGAAAGTTACCATAAGTTCCTGTTTATTTACCTTACCTCAGATGACTATTAATGTGTATCATTTTTGTTATTTTTTGTCACTACAATGTTGGTTTTCTAACTGTGACTTCATTGTCTCGTATGTAAAGTAATTAATTAATTACTGCTGTTCTAGTATTCCAAAGTTATTAGATTATGTACATTTTGTTAGACGACTCTTTATTTTTTGTTTACTTTAATGATACTGGTTACTTTTATTTTTGTTTTTATTTTACATAATTCTACAAAAGCTTAATTACAGCTCAAATAACTTTTATGGATAGTGGTCCGTTTCAGTATTAAACACAGTTTTAGTACTGTTAGCATGAACACAGCTTTTAAGAGCAGGCTGTTGCAATCCATGTCATGAGGGACAACACCTGTGAAATGTGGAAAAAAAAGTTGTGTGCCAATTTGTCAGCAGAGGTGTGGAAAATTGTCACAGTCTGTCTAGTGATGAGCTGGCCTCAGACAGACTTTACCAACCAATCTATTACATGTGAGAGTGTAATCATGAGCGGTGGTGAGACAACCATCTTCTTGGTTTGAAGAACGATGTAATCAAACCACTGTCAAGGTTACCAAGACACAGTACATTACCTGACCTAGTGCTTAGTTGCTAGCATATAATAAAGTAGTTGAGCAACTGTGTAAATGTTTTCTGGACACCGGCCATTAGTCAAGAGTCGAGCCGAATCATGAGCCTATTTAAAGAACAGATTATCTTCTGAAAGTAAAAGCACATCTGTACTCTGCATTTCGTATATAAGCACCTGTCTGAAAGCATCTGGTCATTATAAGGTCTGAGAGTACATAAATGTCTGGTTAGTTTCACTAAACATTACTTTTGGGTGAAAGTTTAGCGACATGTGCCTATTTGTCTTTACATTCTATTCCTGTAAATAAAAATAAAATGAAAAATAACCTCTTCCGGTTCATTACTGTTCCTCTAATCTAATTGGCCTATAGTTCTGATGCAATTTTAAAATGATCACCAGATCTGAATCATGGGATTATTTTCACTGACTGTGGTATTATTGTGTTGTGTGTGTGTGACATTGAGGAACAGGTGGGTGTACCAAATAAAGAAGGCTTCATTTTGTGAACATAAAAGAAAGTCTTTACAGAAAATAACAGTATTAGATCTTGTATAGATCAGGCTTTCTCTTTTTCTCCAACCTCTTTAAGAGATGGAGATAATTACACTCCAAACTACATTATTAATGGCAGGTGTCCCAACTCTGCCTCCCCTTCATAGGCTCCACCCCATTATGCCGGTGTGCCATACTGACCCAATTATTTTCCACAATGAATTCAGTTCAAATCTAAAATGTGAATTTAATGTCTTTCTATTGCAACAACCAACTAATAGATATTTAACCTAACTAAGTATGGTGTACTTTGTTCTTTTTAACACAATGGCATTAAGAACTGGCTTGTGTAATTTGAGTTACAATAAATCAGGTCATCATTTTATATTTATTTTGATAATGCATAGCTATTTTAAGCTAATAGCTCACAAATGTAAATTATTTATGGTTGTTGTTGATCACATTTGATGACAAAATACCAGGGTGTGTGTGTAAGTAAGTGAGATACTATCATTTATCATACAGACCGACTTAAACTGTGGAGAAATAAAACCTCATTAACATGTTAATCACAATTAATCTATATGGTAATTGGTTACCACAATTAAATTGCATGATTGTGACAGATTTACTCTCTATACAGATCTCTTCCGAATATGTTTTGAACCCAGGGTAAGGTTAGGGTTAGACTAGGGCCAATCGCAGTTATGTTTAACCCGTGAGTAAGTGTCAATTAAATAAATGAAAGACTTTGTAGAATTTTCAAATGAGAGTGTGAGAGAGAATGGCCACGTTTTGTCTTTTTCAAGGTGCACATAATGCATGTGCATATTTCAGTATAATTACATCACAGACTGCTCTGGTGATTTGCCGGCAGCATTCACTCCCTCACCAGTTCCTCTACACCTACACACTCACAGAACCATGCCAGATGGGACTGCTAAATTGCAGATGGGCTGTAATTTTTTCTTCTTACAGATTGGACAATGACATCTGAGGCATCACCCCAACTGTTTCCATTTTTCCTCCTTCATTCTGCCAGTAAGAAGATAATGCCCCGCAACTATTCACTCTCACTCAACACAAACCCAAGTGTTTCTATGCCATCACTGTTCTCAGCAGCAGATGCTTGAGAATAAACTTAAGAGAGAGCTAATAGTGCCAGTTTTGGCTCCTGATGACAACACATCCTAAACCACTGGTTTGGAGAATTGCTTTTTTTATCAGGTTCTCATTAAGCTGCTCAAAGAGCCTTTTTGTGTGCTAATTTGTTTTTGACAGGATAATTTATTTTGCTAAAATTCAGTACCATGTTCTGACAAAGCTTTCAAAAGCATCTCCATAATAACATGACACTTTTGTTTATTTTGATGACAAAATGGCTGCTACTTGTAATACATTAAAAGATCAGGCCAGCGACATGAATGGTATTAGTGCCTTGACTGGTCATTCTGCTGGTGGCAATCAGGAGTTCTTCTGAAGTACTGTAAATTATTGCAGGTCTGAAACCAGATGATTTGCTGCTTTTGTTAATACACATTAATATTGGATCAACTAATGGTTACCTCTCTTATCTTCCCTTATCTTTTCTTATCTTCTTATCTCTTTCTACAACAGGCATGAACAAGGCTCAGAGACTGGTCTCAGTGCAGCCTGGACCACTGGTGAGAACTGAGGGCTCCCATGTGACCATCTGGTGTAATGTGACTGGCTACAGGGAGGGAGTGGAGCAGGACTTTGAGTGGTCGATATACCTTGACACAGCCCCTGATCGAGAAATCCGCATCGTGAGCACAGCCCAGCCCAACTATGCTTATGCTGTCTATGCCTCACGTGTCAATGCTAAAGAAATCTATGTAGAGAGACTGAGTGGTGATTCTGCCCTCTTGCACATCACCAAACTGCAGGCCAAGGACCAGGGCGTATTTGAGTGCTATACACCCAACACAGATGGCCAGTACCTGGGTATTTACAGTGCTCGCACCAACCTCACCGGTGAGTCATTCCTTATGTTTCAAGCACACCTAAGCACACTTATCAAATCTGATGGAAAATTGTCTTCCAATCATGTCAACGTTTGTATGACTCTAAATGCTTTATGGAGGAACACCTAAATACTTTATACCTTTTTACCTTTATATTTATTAACTCATATTATTTTAATAGGTTTTTAATCGACATTAGTTGTAGTTGTCTTTCACTTGTACTTTCATTAATTCCTCGAACATTAGCAAATATAAATATTTGCCCGTGACCTTAACAGTGACATGTTCTTGCTTTTTGCCCATACTTATTCTGTCCTGAGACATTAAGCTCAAGTACCTTCTGCTCATTCATCCACACTAACAACTCTGTCAGTCAGCTCAGTTATTGACTAAGTGGATTTGTGTTTGCAGTATCTATCATTTGCAGGGCTTGCTGGCTGTGTAATCGAGTAGCTACCTGACACAATGGCAGTACATCTGCATGTCAACCCATCCCATTACACAGGCCTATTCCACTGAACTGCTATCTACTAGCTTTATACAATTATAATTGTTTTTAATAATATTTAGAATTAATCACATTTAAGCACACACATACACATATTTTCTTATTGTTTTGTTCACTTATTTTCCTGCCACAGTACATTATTTCCTACCTTTTTCATTTGATTTTTTTTTTTTTATCATGAATACAGTTATTGTAAACTAATTATATTTGCTAAAGGAAGAAAAAAAGTAGGTGTAGGTCTTGGTGAGAATGTGTTTGTGTTCCTGTGAAATACTGCTGGCTTGAGCATCTGTAATATGATATTCCCATTGTTCTGATGCCAGTCAGTAAGTGGTCCTAATATTCTGTACTCAGCATAGTAGATAACGACTCATTTGTTCTGTCAGCATTCTCAGATCAGATTATCAAGATCGTGGAAGGAAATTGCCAATACCAACGTATTTTTACATATTTTAGATAAAATGCATTGCTTTGCTCAGTACTAACATCTGCTTGTTTCAAATATTTGCATTTTGAGAGTACAAAGATAAATGAATACTGTAAGTGGCAACTAACACTGTAATACATTATATAAATATCACAATAGACACTATAAATTATTGAGAATGCTACATGCAAAAGATGCAATGATTTTAAATGCATGACATAATAATATCAGTATGATCAGTTGAGCAGCCAGTCAGTTCATGTTTATTATTATCAAATATACACATCGGAATTAAACAATGTGTTCTGGTTTCCCTAAAAATTTTACTTTTCACTGTATTAAAGCACGCATTGTTTTTGAGTGGTTCATTAATGATCCTATTGGGCTACATTATAGTGCTGTAGTACTTGTATAGTGTACTTGTACTATACTAGTATAGTGCCTCACCGAAAGAGTTTAGAGTTTATGAATTTGCGTTTTTGCCTTGGAATCAGTTAGCTACGGTTGGGCCTGTCTTTTGAGAGCTTGAAAGGCACCAGCATCTCTCGTTACCCTGATCAGGGTCAGTAAAGTAAAGTAAAAAAAAAAGATTAATCATATAAATGATCCCACAATTAAGATTAGTTCCTGCCCTGAATAATTAACTAACCTTTTAACTAGATGCAACCAGTTTTGCTGTTTCTGCTTACAAATCTTTTTAGTAGCTTTGGGAGAGAGCAACTGCCAAACCACTGACAAATTTGCTGACAATGCAAGGCTGCTTTCACATAAACCTTATTCTATTTGTAATTTAGTTGAGATTGGATGATAACGACATCCATCTGCTGACTTGCATGAATAAATGTGCATGAGAACCAGAATGAAGTTGGCAGATTGATCCGAACCACTGAATGTAAGGCTTTGGTGGAAGGGGAAATTGAGTAATTAAACTGTAACGTATTCTAGTTAATTAAAGGTTGGTCAACTATAGAGGGCAACCCTAATGGGAAGTATGACCATGAACTTTCTGATATTCACTGAGATATCAAAATAATTGCTGAGTAATTTGTTCTAAAAGATGGATGCAATATGCAATTTTGATTCTCTGATATGTTACACCAGCCACCTTTTGCTTCACACTTCAATGTACCCTTGTTTTAATTTGTATGTCTTAATTGGTGTCTGCAAGGCTTTCATTTTTCTGTACATCAGCTTTTTTCCCCACACATGAGGCAGCCCAGTAATTACCTTTTAATTTTGTTAGATCTATACAGTAAATGTTAGTCTTTCTGCTAAATTTCTGATAAATTCCCAGTATCATTGCACTTGTCAAACATTTTAACACTTTAAACAATACCACTGAAGTAAAAAAAAAAAAAAACTTCTGAGATGCCAGATTTAAGACCTTGTTAATAGCAAGACAGTACATTAAGCTTTAATTAAATTGTATGCACTCTTTAAAACATTATGCTTTGTTAGACTTATGATTTCTATAATAAAATCTAAAAGCCAAGATTGTCCTCATTTTTTTTGCCATACAATGTGTGTGAAAATCTATATGCTTCAAATTATTGTGGATAATGTATGGTATTTTTGTATGTAACAGTGGGGTCTTTTTACTTTTTTTTTTATCAATGTATGACTCATGAGTGCTGTGTGCTGTTATTTTTTTATTTATTTATCTATTTATTTTTATAACATACACAGCGTCATACAGAGAGCCACCTGTTAAAGGATGGCCATATTGCTCTCCGTTCCCTTCCACATACAGTCTGCTACTATACACAGCTTTATGAGTCTCGCAGAAATACTCAGATTTATATAAAGCTCCTGCTGATATCTGCCCTTTAAACACAAGGCTTGTTTCTTAATAATCTGATTCATCAGCTTCCCAGACAGTGGCACTTTAGTCATAGATTGACTGTACACAGTAGAGCTTTTGCAGCGTGTACTTCTCACAATAATGTTTTACGTCATCAGTACTGTCATAGATTACTAATGTACGTACATCTGGATGCTGTGTTACTTGTTACAAAGCTTTCTTTTGTCATTAGTATGATGTTAAGTCTGTTTTTGGACAGCAAAAACTGGATGACTTGTGATTCTATGAGTTCCAGACATTTCTGTCAGACTGACCTCTTTTCTGCCAGTTTCTGCTTTCCCACAATGCTCAGGGATTAGCAGGTCAACTGTGCCCGATTCGATAGTTCCATTACATTCCTGAACATCACACACATACCAGCGTTCATGGACAACTGGTTTAAGTATTATCTACCTGAGTTACAAATACAAATATTTATTTACTTTTCAAAGTGTGCTGTCTAGAAAACTGATCAGTTTTATGTTTACAGTTGTTAATGTTATGAGGTGTCCCATCAGATTTCACCATTTTTGCTCCAGATATTTGTTTGCATTCCTTTATAGTAGTGCTTAATGTGGGTGCATGTTTGTTCTAAGAAATTATCTGCATCATGTTTCCTTTATCTGATTCTTTATATACTTTTATGTATATAGTTATCTGCTCCCCCCGTGTATCAAAATACGCAGAAAAATGGGCTACAGTCTGGAATTTCACATCTACAAAGTGCATTTATTTGGTTTAATGGATAGTATGTGTACAAACAAATGGGAAAACCAAAGTGGTGTGTGTGTGTGTGTGTGTGTGTGTGTGTGTGTGTGTGTGTGTGTTTAACAAAGGCGAAGGATGTTGAAGAATTTTCATGGATCACAGATATTAAGTAGTAGTTTTGAGGTTTTGTAATGTTTTTTTTCCCGGACATTAGACATTATACTATCACTATGATGACGCTTGTTCATCTGTTCATAAAGCATTCCAACCTTCTCCATTCATTTCCTCTTATCCATCTTTTCTGCAGATTTTCATTTTTCATTTTTTCTTTGCTGTCTGTCACTGAAATCTGAGTGGTTGCAGGTGAACTCCATTACCTCTGACTTTCAATTCACCCTCAGACTTTCAACTGGCTGCAACAAATCCAGATTTTTTTTACTGTATCTTTTACCCTTTTCTTCTTTTTCTTTTTCTTCTTCTTCTTTTAAAATGCTTTATTTAAGGTTGGTGTGGGAGATTAAACTGCTGTCACACTGAGCGTGCATTCACATCAGGGAAGTGAAGCGTTGCTGCATCTCATTAATTTCCCTTCGAGATGGATGAAAATGCAGATTGTGAAAGTGAGAAGTCAGAAAGTAGGTGATGAGAATAGAACAGAAGTTTCTCAACTTTACACAATTGAGATGTAAATACAATAGAACTGCGACAAATCAAATAGTTAGGTGTGATGGTGATAAAATCAGTGCAGTACAAGCTGCATCTCTGTTAGTAAGTTTTCTCCTGAAAGGGTAACATCAGTTCTGCAAAACCTGTTCATAAGTTTAGCAGCACACAAAATATAAATTAAAAAAAGAACATTATAGTACAAACTGCATGGTCAGCTCTGGAACACATTTAACCAAGCTTAATTAGAAATTTATTAGCAATTACCTGTCAGACAATTGTAGGTAAGCAGTACAAGATATGATTATGTACATACAGATAAAATTGACTATCTCTTAAATTCATATCTGCTCTATATCATTATAGTCTTATTATTTAAGGTAACATGGGTGAAATACATTTCTGATGTTCACTATAAATATTTAGCAGTATTAGTTTTAGTTAATAAACCTACATGTCCTCAGTGAAGGGCTGCACAATAAAGGAGTTAACAACAGATTTCATTCCCAGTCCCTCTAAAGTTGAATTAAGGAAAGTGAATTACTACAGTGTAAATGTATGCTTGAAAAAGCCATGTTATAAAAATGGGAACAATCAGGTATTTTCATGCCAAACAATGTTGAAAGACATTTTCCTACAATGCAGTGTTCAAATGTATTTGTCATCGGATGAGCATGGCATTCTCAACAGTAAAAAAAAAAAATGACAGATCTGCTTCACCAAGCAGCCTCGATGTTCGGAACAAGACAGTTTCCCAACAATATGTCTTGCTGTTGAAGGTATTCAAGCTTCTCTTTGTGTTTGCCCTCTTTTCCCCAGGTCCCTGGTGTAGTAGAGTTCCACGTCATAACAGTTTTTGGCGTAAAGTTTCTTGGACGATTGATTTGTCGTATGGCATGTTTAGAACCCTTCTATGTGTTGGGAGAGAGGGAGTTTGATGAACTGCACATTTCAGAGTTCCAGCTGAGGTCCACTGCATCAGCCTGTTCTAATAAGATATTGATCTACTCATGTGGTTAGGGTTTTTTTTGAGCTCCATTCCTCCTTCTCTAACGCAAAGTATTTTAATGTTTACTGAATGTTCTCCCATCCATTTTGTGGGTGTGTATGTGAACCCACTGTGATACAGGATACTGCAATGTATGTTTGTGGTTCTATGAGAACCTGCTTTCAGTGAATCGTGTTGCTGAGCAGTTTTAACATGGCCTTACTTTGGTTATAGTGTTTAATACATTTTATGAATAAAATACTTTCTTAAGTATCAAACATAATATGTAAAATAATCGAATCATTGGCTTTAATAACTATTAACTTCATTAAGGCCAATCCTGTGAGCTTTAATATGTGTTAACTCCCTCTTTTACCTTGCAGTTTTTATAGGAAATCTCTTCAAGCTCAATGTTTTGAAGCATGAATGCATAAGAAAAAAAAAAAAGAAATGACCGAACGGAGATTGCTAAAAAAATTATAAAAATCAGGCGTTTCCAGAATATTATGTCAATGAAAAGAAAAGGTTGAGTTTATAGTAGAATAAATATTGGTTTCATTTTCTTCATTTAAAAAATAATAAACCTGTTTAACACAAGCATATCCCTGGTATACTCCCTGCATACCAACTACCTGTTTTACCCGCTCTCCTCATTATATCAGTCTGAACAAGGCCATCTTATATACTTCTAACAGATGCAATTAAACCCAAAGAAATTGGGGCTGGTGTGATATATCACTGATGTAACAGTTTGGGTTTCATGTTTCCTTAGTAGAGGCTTCATAGAAAAATAACATTTAGCACATAACTGGATGCTGGAGTCATTTTCACACCACGCACCTGGATGCACTTAAAAGTGTAAAACACACACTTAATTACTTTGTGTTTTATCCTAAGGTCTCAAAATAATACAACAGGAATCACTTACTCCGTAATTCTAAGGTTGCTGCTTCAAATCTTAATGATGCCATAACCATGTGAGCCTAGCTCTAAGAAAACAGGTTGCTGTGTTTTAGAGAGCATTTATGTGCCAGCCCTCCCTTACTTTCCATGGATCACAGTGATGTAGTCTATCATGGCTGTCTTTTATCTTGTGCTCGTCTCATCCAGGAGGCAGGAGCACTTTTCAGTTTATCACTGCCCCAAAAGTTACATGAGTGACAGCTTGTGAAGTTGCACCGACAGGCATCACGTGATCTTGAGAACGCATTAGTAAGATGACTTCCTCCCTAGCTGGTCACTATCTTGTGAATAAGGAAAACCTGATGCCTGTGGTTTGGACCATCTAATTAAAGAAAAAAAGGGGAATAACATTGTTGTTATTCTGGTATTTTTGGCCTACTTGCTTTATAATTGCAAGAACACTTGGTTTTGATTTTAAAGAACCATGTAAATTTTAAAAAACAGCTTTGACAACCAAATAAATTTTAGTACTTTATTGTTTGTTTAAGCAAAGAAGTTGATTTTTAAAAATATATTTATAGCAATGCAACTTATTGTCGTCTTGCGTTTTCCTTACAATTTACAAACAAAACTAAAGCCACGTTCTGAAAATAAATATTAGAAACATAGTTTTTTTTCTATAAAAATTGATTTTTTTTTAGGTTTTAGGTCACGAACCAGCCTTGTGACCTAACAAGTGACCTTTGTATTATTGTTTTGTTATAGTATTACTAGCAACATAATGACATATTTCATGGTCACATGGATTAATTGAGAGCAAAAAAAGAAAGCATGCTGGAATCATTATCAGTACGGTGTCATGCTTTGGTGAATAAGGCAGATCTGTCCTTGTCTTTTGAGAACTATTGCATCAGTAACACAAATGTATGTTGTCTTTTAGTGAAAGTTTCTTTTAGATCCAGATTTGTTTGCCTATTATTGGTGGTATGGTTAGGTGTGTGTGTGTTGCTTCTCTGTAAGTGAATTGTCTACATGGTGCTGCCCTCTATTTGCACATATTTTATTTATTTATTTAATAGACCTTGTGTTGTACTTGGCATTTAAAAAGTGATTTTAATCAGCAGCCCTGAGCTGTTTTTGCCTATGATGAATGGAAAAAACACTTCCATTTTTTTATATGAGTGTGTTATTACTACACATTGACATTGAATGTATCTAAATTTGTTCATTATCTATTTTGCCATGTCTTTCAGAAACACATCATCTGTTACCATTTTGGGTGACTTTTATCATTCTTTAATAGTAAAAAGTGTAGTAGCCAGTGACTTATCAAATAAAAGCTCAAAATTATTTTACTGTGTCTCCGCTGCTTCTCGTGTGTCTCTGCTGCTCCCCCCCCCTGTTCTATCTTATTCAATCAATTGATTTTCCAGAAGCTTTTGTTTTACAACAATGATATATTTTTTGCAGAAAATGTTATTTTCCGCAAATTTAGTAGGAGGGAAGCGAAAGAGTCGGAGAGAGAGAGAGAAAGTCTTAAAAAAGCTGTGTAAATTCAAAATACTATTGTTTAGGATTTGTGGCTGTAAGACAGGGATGTTAATATGGGCCGCTCAGATATTACAGTTTGTCTGGAGTCTTACTGTGGTTTTACATCAGCCAAAAATAAAATAAAATTAACCAGTCGTGTGACTGACATTATATTGACGACCACACTGGCTTTTGGAAAGCACCCATGGCCCCAGAACACTAGCATGGCTCATTTCCTCTCAGAGACCTCCTCCTGGGATAGCCAGACCTTTCACAGGTGTTACTGACAGATGTTACAAAGCTGTAATTTACTTCCACTAAGGACCTTGATTGGCAGGTAGAGGCTGCTGCTGGACTATATAAAGTGCTGAATGTGCAGTATGGAGTACTGATGCACGGCTGGTTAGAAAAAATACCAACATTGAACTCACTAAGCAAGTGATTTGGAAAGACTGATACAATAACACTACACTACAATAAGAACTAGACATTAAAAGTATCAGAATGAATAGTACATGAAGTAGCCAGAAAAGTCTTGACTACTCTATGATAAAGACTATCATATTTATGAGCTACAAAATCACAGAAAATGTGTGAGGTACATTTTATAAGCAGAAATACTAAGTGATAATGTATAGATTCAAATTCCATGTCATTATTTTCTATCAAATATGACAGCTCATGGTGGGTAGCTCTGTTAGGATTATTACTAACTGTACAGTGTTTTTGATGTGCTGTCAATTCACACTTGCTTGCTGCGCAGAGGAGAAAAGAAAAGGAGATCTAAGGATGCTCCACAGTTCAAGGAATTGTTTTGGGCTGGGGCAGTTAGGACGACCTCGTGCGAGATTTATTTTATAGGTAAAAAGCATCTTGTGACCTGCTAAAATATTAGGTGCCCTTTTTGAAAAGCGGTCACCTGTGGTCCTGTAATACTGGATTTGTATTTGAAACTGCTGAGCATTTTGACAGCTTTTGATTGGTCTATATTTGGTCAACAAAATTTAAGAATTAGCATAATGTGGCTGAAATATTCAGAAAACAAAGTAACTTGCAGATGAACAAGCTGTTACAGACACTTAATGAGTTTCTGTTAAAAGGGTAACAAGTTTAAGGTTTACATTTGGGAGACCAGGCTAAAATGTTCCCTCACCATAGTACTTTAAGGTGTTTTATTTGATTAGACCTATGTGCTTTAGGATTCAGAATTCATTTGTTCTTTAAACTGCATGTTGAATTGAATCAATATTTTAAAATAATTATATCAATGGTTTGGGAACACATTTAAAGATTTGTTCTGTCTTTGCCAACTAATGTTTTTTTGTATAGAATTCGGATTGATCTAGTGCTTCTTGTGTTTCTTTTGCATGAGTAAGAGCTGAAGGTGCCCTTAGCGACCCTTTATTAGCATGCACCCTCAATTTGTATGCCTGTCAGCAACCGGTCTTCATTTTTCATCTGCTCTGGTAAAGCCCACTGTTGCTCATAATTATACCTACACTCTTCATCTTTGCTGTTTATAGCTGAGAGCAGTTATTGAACAGTAAGTAGAGGGCATTATGGATGAATGAGATTTCTCTTAATCCTATGAGGCAAATTTTAGACAAACATTCTATATTTTCCAGGTCATTTAATGCTTACATAATTAATGTTTCTCTATGTGTGTTTAAACGCAAATCCCCAGGGCAGAAATAATTGGCTAAATAAGTCATTTTCTGTCTTATATATGGTTCTCTTACCTGCATCTAAATGAGATATAGGCCTTTTACTGTTTAATCACTGTATCACAAAGTTAAGTTTGTTTGCAGTACATAGATATAATTGTAAGCTGATTCCCACAACTCCCAACAGCAATCACATCCAAACATCAACCCCACTAGTTTTTTTTTATATATAAATAGCAAATGTTCAGATAGAATGAATATTTCATCACTACACTATTTGTCTGCTGGTATTTCATGAATTGTAGCTTATTTGTTCTACTGTTGTCTTTACATACATGTTGAATTAGTTCATAAAAGTTGGGTTTTGAAAACAAGCGATTTGGGGGAATGGAGAATCTCTTGTGATTCTAGATTTCACATCTTATTAGGGTTTTCACCCATGAGTTTATCAAAAGACATTACCCACAGATGGGCCTCCCACAGTCCAAAAACATGGATCAAGTCAATTGAGTTCTCAAAATTTTCCCATATAGTGTGTGTATGTGTGAGTGAGTTAGTGTATGCCCAGCAATAGATTGGCGCCCTGTCCTGGGTGTATCTGCTCAGTGCCCGAAACGTTCTCCCCTGGATGGGCATGGGGAACCCCCCGCGACCCTAATATAGGATAAAGCGGAAGATAATGGTGATAATGATGTTTCATGAATTTTGCCACATTTGTTACATGGCATTCATTAGGCTAAATATGTTTTTGTTTTTAAAAACTAAAATTAAAAAATATTTATTAACCACTGAACATTTTAACATATCAACATTCAGGAATTCATTAATTCATTCATGTATGAGTATTTGGTGCATATCTTATATATATATATATATATATATATATATATATATATATATATATATATATATATATATATATACAGTGGGTTGCAAAAGTATTCATACCCCTTGAACTTTTCCATATTTTGTCACATTACAACCACAAACATAAATATATTTCACTGGAATTTAATGTGAAAGACCAACACAAAGTGGTATACAATTGTGAAGTGCAATGAAAGTTATACATGAATCAACAATTTTTTTACAAATAAAAAACTGAAAAGTGCGATGTGCAAAATTATTCAGCCCCCTTTTCCCTGAGTGCAACCAATTGCATTCAGAAGTTGCCTGATGACTGCTAATGACTTAAAAGGGTCGACCTGTGTGTAATCTAATCTCAGTACAAATACAGCTGCTCTGTGACGGCCTCAGATGTTGGTTAAGAGAATAT
>JAFMOD010000562.1:39772-118985 GCA_019802435.1 Corydoras maculifer | reverse complement strand
TATATATATATATATATATATATATATATATATATATATATATATATTAAATTTATCAGTAAGAATGTAAAAAAAATGACTGTCTAGTTGGTTTGCCTATTAAAGGATGGTGACAATTGTATTTGATTTTTACGCTTGTTATCCACTGGAACTAAAACTAAGGGCCACCAAAATGCTGCGACATCATTTCTGACACAGAAATAAGTATAGGAGAAATTTTTTTTTATCTCAAAATAAGCCACAGCGAAAAAATAGTCTACCTCAAAAACTGGATTCCCTGGCATAAACAGTGCAATAAACAGTGTACTGTTATATGTCAGAAGCAGTGAAATACAAATTAAGTAAAATTAAGGAAATCAAAAAGCTACTGGTAAAGGAGATGGCACAACACATGAGCTTCATGTCAATTCCGCACTCTATGGTCTATACCCACATTTAGGTAGATCAGTGGCCACTTAAAGAAGTCATCTATGTTAAGAAAGAGAAGCCATTTCTGAACTAAGGAGAAGGTTTAGGAGTAAGTCTTTCTCCATTATACAGTGCTGTTACTGCAGCCACTTCTTAATCCTCCATGAATAGGACATTGGCCATTGCGATTAGTGGTGACATCTATTTGCATATGAAACCAATTGCAGATTGTACTGTTAATTTTTATTTCTGGTGGGTAATTTCTTGAGGTAATTTCAGCTCTTCTAGGGCAAAAAGGAGAGAAATGCATTTATGCAAACATTAAAAAAAAAAGGTCATAAGGACGACTTGCAAAAATCACACAAAATGACCTTGTCCGCTCTGCCTTTGAATAGAACCCTTAGAATACAGTCTTGCGCTAAGGCAGGAGTCCCCACACTTTTCTGGCCTGAGATCTACTTTTCCATTGAACAGGTCATCGAGTTCTACCAGGGTTAATAATTTTTTTAGGCTTTTATATTGAAACCTGTTTACACACATCATGTTAGTATTGGGGGGCATGTTGGTTAGCACGTTCATCTCTCAGTGTTAGGGATTCCCATTTCGAATCCCAATCTAGGTGGAGTTTCCATGTTCTACCCGTGTCCGCGTGGGTTTCTTCCGGGTTCTCCGGTACTCTCCCACAGTCCAAAAACATGAATCAAGGTCAATTGAATTCTCCAAATTGCCCCATATAGATTGTGAGTATGTGCACAGGGATAGATTGCTCGCCCTGTCCCGGGTGTATCTGCACAGCGCCCGAGACGCTCTTCCCTGGATGAGCATGGGGCTTCCGATACTGTGCTGTAAAAAAAAGCGCTGCTACATGATTTTTTTTTTCAAACCTCCATCGCGATCGACCTGACACCCCTTCGCGGTTTATTAAGTAAAAAGTAAATCCTTTAAAATGGTAATAAAATACAAGATCATAATTAATGATTATAAGAGTAAGCAACACAAGTAATTGTGTTATTAAAACTGAATTTAAAATCTTAAAGTGCCAGGTCTGAGTTGTAATTGGCAGTAGGAATATTATGAACCTCTACTAGGGTCATGGGGGGGGTTCCCCATGCCCATCCAGGGGAGAATGTTTTGGACGCTGGGCAGATACAACCAGGACACACACTCACTCAAACAGACAAACACACTCTATATGGGGCAATTTGGAGAATTTAATTGACCATGATCCATGTTTTTGGACTGTGGGAGGAAGTCGGAGGAAACCCACACAGACACGGGGAGAACATGGAAACTGTCCAGACAGGGATTTGAACCAGGAATCCCTAGCGCTCAGAGATGAATGTGCTAACCACCAAGCCACCATGCTGCCCTGTAATCAGATAATGTAAGTGTATTCATAATATCTTAAATGAATGCTTTAATTATTAATTTCAGTTTGTTATTCTTTCAATATTTTTTGGAACAGTGTTTCTTTTATGTTATTGACCTATCATGTAAGTAAAGACTGCGGTTTATGCTTCATCGAGTGAAAATCCCCCAAATCTGTAGAATTAATTACAAATTACAGAAACACACATCAAAGAGCCTCCTGACTGCTTTTGTTGTGTTATGTTAAAGTAGAATTAGGCAGCTAGTCACTGTATCAGCAGTGTAGGTGGTGCTGTGAGGTTGCAAGTTGATTGCCTCCCCAGCTGGGAGGGTGAAATGTACAGGTATATTTGTTGTAATTTTTTAATACATACATCTGCTGTCCAAGCACTTCAGCAAGATACTTATTCATGCTAATGTTTATGACAGAAAATTGGGATTCCTGATTATAAGATTGAAATTGTGGAACACAGTTTATAAAAAACAAGCAAACAAAACATTTGCAACAGGCTTGGAATCCTCTCACATTTTCCATTAATATTTATACTTTATGAGTCAAAATAATGTATACTGTAAGCATTGATATAAATGTGAATCAGTCAGAGGTGTACATTATTGTCAATAAACTCACGGCTAGACAAACAGCTCAGCAGACGCTTTTATCCAAAGCGACTTATAAATGAGAACACCACAAGTCAGTAGTTAAGAAAAAAACAGCTACACTGGAATTTTTAAACCTGATCATTATCCTATCCTATACCCCCCCCCTTATTTATATATATATATATATATATATATATATATATATATATATATATATATAATAGATAGATAGATAGATAGATAGATAGATAGATAGATAGATAGATAGATAGATAGATAGATAGATAGATAGATAGATAGATAGATAGATTATTTTTTTTTAACATCAGGTGTTTGTGAAAGAGATGGGTTAGCTTCTGTCCATCAGAACCAATTGTGTATCATATACCAGGATTACATGTGTTATTTAATGTGTTGAATCAATGAAATTGATTAGGAAAAAGCAAGAAACTAAATAAAAGAAGTAAACTAACACATCTGTTACAACTTTTGTGTTACATTTGCCCATGTTTTGGAGAAATACTTCTTGTCTTTTAACCAGATTGATTGTTATTTTGTTTTTGCTTTATGCTTTTAAAAATGTTTCTTTTCTAAACGGTCCTTAATTTTTTTTTTTTCCTTTCACATTTTCAGTATGCCAAAAATATCTATGCCTTTTGTTAAATTGCTTTTAACCATTTGTTTTAGACTGTTTAGTTTTGTAATACAGTGATATGAACCTTGTCTCAGGGAGCAAAGGCAGCAATAGATCTGTTTTGTTTAAATTTGTTTTACATGTCATTTACCTGGTTTCAATCCAGTACAGTGTTTGATGTTGTTTTATTCCTGCACTGTTATTCGCATCTGGTGAATGTCTTTTCTAAGAGCTTAATTTATCTTGAAAGCCCTGACTGCTCAACTTATGACAATGACAAATCCACTAACAATCTGGGCTGTGTTATCTCAGTAGCTAAATTGGCCAGTTCTAAATGGTTTGTTTTGAAATGGGTTGAGCTGAAAGCCCATCAAGTGCTCAATGGAAGCAGACGGCTTGCTTATCGATTTGTTTTGCTGTATTATATTGTTTCCCTATTTTTCTCACAAGCTATCAATCTTGGCCTCATCTTCCTTCGTGTTTTGGGAAATGGAGGTGGCACTAATGAACTAATCTTTTTAATCGGATTACAGGCTTCTTGTATCCCCAACATCCCGTTACACATTCCACTTAATGACTGGTAGATCATTCCAGTGATAAGGGCTTGGTAATGCGCCACTAATTCCACCTCTGAGACCCAGCAGAGATCAAAAGCACAGCCTAACCAAACAGCTAGGACAAGGTGTCTTTCGCAGTGGAATGATTGGATCTTTCTGGCCTCGAGTCCCTTCCCAGGTAGAGTGTTATTGTACTGTGACTGTCTCGGAGAGAAGCTGATTAGGAGTTTGCTGGATGTCTCCTGTGTTTTCATGCCATTTTAAATTCCTAGTGAAGAGCTCTTTGATACTCCAAGTGCCTTTTGCACAGTGCTAGCTTAGTTTCACTCCTCTTCAGAGGGTTCAAACCCAGCCTGGCTTTCATTTGCTACACCCACCACTCACACTAAACCTCCCCAAAGTGCATTCTGCTCTTCTTTTTAAACCTGCTTTCTCTTTACATCTTCTTCTCCTCCTCTGTCTCTGCTTTGTAAAACCTGTCTTTGTGAATTTTTCACTGGTTTCATATTGCTACCAGCTATATTCCATTCTTCTCCACCTACGATAACCTACTTTATTTCTTTTCTACATCCTTTTCTCCACCTACCTTTCATGTGTTTCCTGCAACTCCTACCTTTTTGTGTCATGTTTGGTTTTGTAATAAAGTGTGAAATACCTTTTTGGTGTAATTTATTTTTTAAAAAAGGAAAAAGATTATTCCTAATGCTTTTTCAATTTATTAAAAAAAAATAATAATAAAAAAATCTACATCCTGTAGTTCATGAGGTCATTTTTACAGCATCTGAAGTGTGAATATAAAGGCCTGAACAACTTTTTTTCTTTATGGCTCATTCTTTTGCAATACTCTGTAGAGCAGAAAAAATAAAAATAAAATAAAAAAACAAATATGGTGAAGCAGTAATAAGCAAAGTTGAACTCTAAGGCATCATGTATTGGATAGTCATTTAGCAGCTGTATTATTTCTATGAATGAAGCAGTATTAGGAGGTTTTTAAAATACTGAAACATCTAAACCACAGTTTATCAGAAACACACATTTACCAAACACAGACTGACATGCAGCTGCTATACTGTCACTAGACTCAAATCTAGCAAGAATCCCGCAGTGAGTCCCTGTCTAAAATCAGACATTGGAACTGTACAACTTCCTTCACTCGTTTGTCCCCTGCTGTCTTTTGTATGGCAGCAACAGGGACCAAACCAGATGCATCATGTAAGTGGGGTCACTCATGCTGGGTGCATTGAGGATAATTAGCCTCTTATCTCTTTCGGTTTAATTTTATTCTTTTACTGTTTTTTGCAACTACCTTTAAATGGTCAGATGATGAGTTAAGATGACAGTCATACTTTAGACTTATAATACACTGACCTCAAGACTGAATCTGATCTTATGGATAGTATTAATTCAGGTGTATTATCATTCCAATTACTATGGGTAAATTAAATGAAGCATTGATTTGTAATTCCAAATTGTAAAGTTAGGGTTTAGTCTATCATTACTGTCATCCATTGCCTAAATGGTCCATAATGACATGGTTTCATGTGAAATAACCTAATTAGCACACACAAGACCTTGACTTTAAGCCCATTAAACCAAAGGAAAACTCACATGGACACAGGAAGAACATGGTAACTTCACCCAGATCGGGATTTAAATTTAGATGATCATAGTGAGAGGCGAACATGATAACCACCATGCCATTGTAGTCAGCGAGTCAGATAAATCTCCAGCTTGCAACACTAATAAAAACAATATATAAACAAGGTACATTGTTTATATATTGTTCTGATAAGTGTTGCAAAGCTGGAGATTTATCTGACTTCCTGACTTGTTCACCTTGTTTGTTTTGACAGCACAAATAAACATTTTAAATATTTCCTTAAAATTGAAGCATTGGCCTTTTGATTTCCTGCTTTAGCTTCATTGAGCTTGGTAAGTGCTTTTTGACTGCCAGCAGGCTGAGTATTATTCTGTTTTTATTAGTGCAGTAAAGTATCCTACATTATAAATGTATGCTCTGGTTTAATAAAGTACTGACATATCTCAGAGCTTGCATAAAAGCATCAGCGGTAATCAGTTGCTTTGTTCACCCTCTTCAAGCTGTGTTTTCAAAAGTGATGTGTGTCTAGCGCTGAGAATCTCATTAGCATTCTGTTAGCAAGCTATCAACATGGTTCCTGAAAAACAGGCCATGAGGATGAGATCTTTTCACATCCCAACAAGTCTTCTTCCCAGAAAATGCTGTTTATGCAAAGTAGTTCAAATTGGCTATCCAAGCATAAGAACAGAATATTGTATTGTATTGACCCTTACCACTTTCAATCCAACTTACACCACAAATGGCTGTGTTGTCTTAAACGTGGCAGGTACGATCGACCGCTGCATTGCTGCTGACAGATAAACATCCTCTGTTTGAACACTACTGGTTCCAAAATCTGTTGCACACCTATGATGCTAAAACTATATTTCAAATATCCATCCATTATCTTCCGCTTTATCCTCTATTAGGGTCGCGGTGGGGTTCCCCAAGCCCATCCAGGTGAGAACGTCTCGGGTGCTGGGCAGATACACCCAGGACAGGGCGCCAATCTATCCCTGGGCACACACTCACTAATTCAAACACACTCTATATGGGGCAATTTGGAGAACTCATTTGACTTGATCCATGTTTTTGGACTGTGGGAGAGAACCAGAGAACCCGGAGGAACACGGGTAGAACATGGAAACTCCACCCAAATGGGGATTTGAACCGGGAATCGCTAGTGCTGAGAGGCGAACGTGCTAACCACGTGCTAACCCTCTATTTAAAATATTTCAGTAGTTTTTAATTAAGTAAAGAAATGAAACTGAGGGATTATATGTCTAATGCTAAAGCCTAAACCCCATGCTTTTTTAACACTTTGTTTCTCATTTCTAACTCAAATCTCAACTTTTATTTAATGCTCATCAACTAAGAGGATATTTTGAGAATTAGCATAATGTGAGTAGATTTTATTGTTGTTAGCATTAATTTTAGTAAAACACAATACAATAATGGATGAATAATTTAGATTTTGATCTATGATATTTCTGTCATAAGCCTTTTCTGTCTGTGAGTTTACAAACTAATTAACTTATTATTTTAAACATGGTCTCTATATAATAATGATACAACTATTCTAAGTTCTAGAGTATTCTAAGTACAGATTGCTTAACAGATAAAAACCTTAACTTGCAATATTGTTGTGAATGCTAATAAATATTTTAAATTAAAGTCAGTATGGTTATTGGTGTTTATATAAGTGTTCACTAGTACCTGTTTCTCTTTAAATAAATAAATCTTGTCTTTTCAGTTATTTATCAAGATTTGGTCCATGTATGGCATCATTTTTCTCATTCTTTATTTGTAAAGAATTGAAATAAAATAGTCCAAAAAAAGTAAATCCACAATATATTGTTAAGCTTTAGACCTTAAGAATATACTTTTTATGTTACACTTTTATATTTTTAATACTTTATTTGATTGTAATTGTAATACATAAGGGCTGCACAAAATAGCTTGAGTTAGCATATTTATAAAACATACATAAAGTATCTGTTAATACTGCACACAAACTACTTTATTGGCTGCACACCTGACCACAGCCTAAGGATAGATTGTATGTAGGTACACAGTATGTGAATCTTTGAAAGTGTGTGTGGTGCTATAAGTGAGTGTGTAAAAGGAAAAGAAAAAATGAAATAAAGGACGAAACAATAAAAGAAAAAATGTGTATGCACTTTTTGAAAACAAGCTGCTCCACACTGTTGGACAGTATGGCCTACTATTGTTTAAGTCTTGTGCCTACCTGCTGCCTGGCATAATGAGCATCCACATTCTTGGGGGTTTACATGCTTTTGTCCATTCAAATCAACATGGTTTCTTGGAGGGTAGGATATGTCCCTGTGCTGTACCCATAAAACCATATGTTTGAGAAAAACAAAGTTTCAAAAACAAAGTTAAAGTTAATATACAGAAATAACCAAAATTAAAACCTCGTTTAATGAGAGAAAAACACACAATGGTCAGAGAAATATAATTTGACAAAAGTAATAATAAAAAAAAAATTCTATGTAAATGAACAAATGAAAATCTGATATTGATTTTCATCCATGCTTCAACAGAATTATTTTAAAAAGTAAATTCATGAAACAGGCCTGGAAGGAAATGATGGTCTCTTTAACTTAATATTTTGTTACACAACCTTTTTGTGGTTACCACTGCAATCAAACAATTCCTGTAACTGTCAATGAGACTTCTTCACCTCTCATCATTAATTTTGGCCCACTCCTCATGAGCAAACTGCTCCAGTTGTCTCAGGTTTGAAGGATGCCGTTTCCAAACGGCATGTTTCAGCTCCTTCCAAAGATGCTTCAGAGAAGGCCACTTGGCAATAGTCCAATGTTTTCCTCTTGGCCATTCTTGGGTGTTTTTAGCTGTGTGTTTTGGGTCATTATCCTGTTGCAATGACCGGTGACTGAGACCAAACTTTGTGACAATGGGAAGCATATTTCTCTCTAGAATCCATTGATTGTCTTGAGATTTCAGATTCAAGACACCCTGTACCATATGCAGCAAAGCAGCCCCAGAACATAACAGAGCCTGTTTCACAATAGGGACAGTGTTCTTTTCTTGAAATGATTAGAGGAGTCAAATCACCTTGAATCCAAATTTTTTTGGACAGAAAAAAAACACGCAAACAAGGCAAGTATATAGTATGTTATAAAAATCACTATATATTATATAAATTTTTTGTAGTTTTCAAGCAGCAGTTTGAAGTTACATGTATATGTAGTTTTAAAACGAGCTCTTAACTCGTTGGAAATAATTTATTTATTTATTTATTTTTTTGCTACATTAATTATCAGGCTGTCATAACAATATTCAATATGCCTACTAGGGGTGTTAATCTCTCGGTGTCTGGCAATTCGATTCCAATTTATGAGCTCACAATTCGATTCAGAATCGATTTTCGATTTTCTGGTCTTTACATTTTATTTAAATTATGTGCTTGACAAGATGAAATGACAATGTAAACAAATATAACATTTATTTAAAACAATATTTTTAGGCTCCTTCCTGTATCAAATCTTTTTGCATCATTTTGTATTTATACAAAAAATAGGATTGCGCTAAATTAAAATTATCAGTATTAGGTTAGCTTAGCTACCTGGCTTTTTCTTACAAAAAACATTTATCAATGAACAAACAATTCTAAATATATTAATACAAAAGTTAACCATAGTGCATTAGCCTTTAATCCAAACTAAAATTCAGGCAAATCTTTAAAACTTAACCTTAAAAATAAAATGCACACTTCAGTCTTTTTAACTATATTGCACATTCGCTACATTTTCAAAATTAACCTTAAATATTAAATATATTTTCAACTTTTTCAAAAAGCTCAGGGTGATGTCTCGCAAAACGCGCTCGCGCATTTGTCATATTTCCAAAGTACCTCGATTTCATTCTACACTCGTTGTAAACAGTTCATGTCCAGCTCTCTGTTCCTGGCTTTAAAAACCGAACACTGGATTTTAATGCTGACGGGGCATTGAATCCCGCTCTCACTCTCCCAGCTCCGTACTTCCCACTAACATGAACTAGCATAACGGAAGCGTGCTGTACAATGGCTGAGAGGATAAGTAATGTGATATGCAGTATGCTCGGGAGGAACGCCAAAAAATACTACTTAAACGCATTTTTTAAAAATCGATTCTTGGGCATTGTGAATCGATTCCGAATCGCCAGGACTACGAATCACGATTCTTAGAAGAATCGTTTTGTTTTTCTGCAGCCCTAATGCTTACTGAAGCCTGAAAACCATACTTTGTTTCACTGACCATTAAATAGTTAGACCTTGCACAAAATTTGCTGATAAGTCAAGTTTTAGGATGTTTTCAACCTTCTTTAAAGCAGTACAATAATTAATTTTTTCTATCCGTTTGAAGAAGCACAAGACCCCTCAATGATAAATAAGCAGCTTTCTTTTTTTGGTATAACTGATCCTGTACCTGATTTCTAGAAGAACTGATGCAACTTTAAAAGTTTGTTGTTTTTTTCACTTCAAGCTATTTGGTTGTTAAAGAGTTTGGTGTGATTACATAATTGTTCTCTCGCTCAGAAACAAAATGCCTTTAAAATTTTTATTTGCATTTTTTTTTTTTTTTTACCCTTTTGTCGTGATTAGACGTAGATGAGGACAAAACGGCTTGGTGCCTATCTATGTTATGTTGTCAGTCCCAACCACAAAAACACATCTACATTTGTACTGGGCTTAAAATTGCTTGTTAATCTAATAAAGGTTGTTTGATGTAACTGCCTAAAGCATTTGTGAATTATAAATGATGAATATACATACTAAGTGAGTTAGGTATGCTAAATGTTATGTCTGAAATCAATGAAGGTAAAGATAATTTTATTGCTAGTTTTATAGCTTCAAGCGAAGAAGCATTATTGTGCAAACAACAGAATGTGCACATAAGATTAAGAGGTTCTTTGCTAGATGAGAAGCCAGCTTTTGTATCTAATGATTTAAAGTGCTGTTATTGCTATTAAAGTTCTGCAACGAAACATTTACATGCACACCATTAACTCACTCAGTATTGAGTTTTAGCAGTTATGTGAATATGCAAATGTACATGCAGATTGCAGACAGCTTACTTTGATATCTTAAATGATCAGGCCCTAGGGATGGATGAAACTCATCATTTAGCTAAGAAGTCATTGAACCATGGGGTATTGTGTGCATTGTGTATGTTTCTGCGCCTATAGAAATTCATCAAAATGACCCTGTTGTATTTAAACAGTATAACTCTCAACATCAAAGTAAAATAGGAATTTCTGAACAGTTTTTAATGTTTAATTAGCAGTGTTAGAGATGTTATTTTCTAGTGCTTAGGGTTTGCTGGACTGCTCAGCAGGGGCACTGTAAAATGTTGGGTTTCCAACTGTGATGGTCACTACACTTTTTTACAACCCAATAGCTACAGTGTCATAATGTTAAACACAAGATGATCTATTAAGTTAATGGTATGTAGATTTTTGGTTCAGAAAAACAATATAACATTTCACACAATTGTGTCACAGCTAAAGCATGCACACACAAGAAGCAGATTCTGATCTAGGCTTCAGGTCTAGGGCATTACTAGAAGCAGCTACTTTACCCCACTACTCTTCTTGATGATGTTTATAATAATGTAAAATTTGCTCCAGTGCTAGTTAAGATTATAATTTTGTCTCGGGTGTTCCATTCGATCTGGGGCCCCATGCAAAAACTCACCTCATGGGGTATCCAAAGGAAAAAAAAATAGCCTAAAACTAGCTGTAATGGATTAAAATCCTGCATTGCAAACAAGGTGCCCCTGCTCAGGAAGGCACATGTGCAGGCCCACCTGAAGTTTGCCAATGAAGACCTGGATGATTCTGAGGGTGATTGGGCAAAGGTGTTGTGGTCAGATGAGACAAATATTGAGCTCTTTGGCATTAACTCCACTCGCTGTGTTTGGAGTTATCACTCAAAGAACACCATCCCCTGTAAAGCATGGGAGTGGAAACACTGGAAAACCACTGGCGGTGTTTCTCCACTAAGGGCACAGGACTTCATTATCGCATAAATGGGAGAATGGATGGAGCCATGTACTCAAAAATGCTGAGTGACAACCTCCTTCCCTCCGCCAGGAAATCAAAAATGGGTCATGGCTGCACTGATCTTCCACCACGACAATGTCCCAAAACACACTGCCAATAAAACAGTGTAGTGGCTCAAAAAGAATCACATTAAGGTCATGGAGTGACCTAACCAGTCTCCAGACCTTAATCTTATAAAAAACTTTTGGAGGCACCTGTAGCTCCAAGCTGCCAAGCGATGCTGCCAAGCGAAGCCTCAAAATCTTAATGATTTAGAGATCTGCAAAAACCACAAAAAATGTCTGTCTGTTATGCTTGCAAAAAAGGGGTTTTCCACCAAATATTAAACCTTATTTGCTAGAGGGATCAAATACTTATTTTTAATTATTTTATATAATTTATACAATGTGATTTCATGGATTTTCTTTTGCAATATACTATCCTTCACTGTTAAAATACACCTAATTTTAAAGTCATAGACTTTATTTCATATAATTTGTCTGTGGGCAAACTTTTAAAATTAAATAATTATTTTATTTAAAAAGAAATCCTCCATTGTATTCCTAAACACTGTACAGTCGCTAAACACTGCAAGAAGCACCCAATTGTTACCAAAAAATATTTTTGATTAGTGTATTGATTAGACTTTCAATAAAAATCACACTATTGTCTATTAGGCTGCAGTAACTTTTTCATTTTTCAGGAAGATGCTTTTATGTGTTATAGCCCTGTTGTTGTCTGCACAGTGTCCATGTCAACACAATAGAGGGATTTAAGTTTAAAACAAAGTTTAAAACACTTAAACCTGCACTCCTTGGAGGACTTGTATCTTTTGAATTTTAGGGTTGTTAGAGGCAGAAAGTGGCATTGAAAAGCACTAGCGCTACTCAAGTTATTTTGGTTATTTACAACTTGTCAGAGCACTGTTACTATTTAATCAAAACCCATTTTTTCTTTATCCTAATTACATCACATGCTCATAGTCTATAGCCCATCTGCTGCTTAATGTGAGTAATGCACAAATTGAGTATACTGTTATTTACAGCATTTATAAAGAATTATTGCAGTTGTTTTTAAATAATTTTATTGATAAAAGTCACAATAGTTATGAAAATATATCATTTAACACTTTTACAAGTAGTACTTCTAGAACTGTCTAGACTGACAGTGCACAGACAGTTTTTCCATTCATTGCACAATTTTTGTTTGGCAAATTGTAATTAAACATGAATTGAGTTAAATGGGTTGATTTTAGATGAAGGTTAATTATTATCATCGTAACAATAATGAATATGTAAATAAATAAATATGCTAATAAAACATAAAAATTCTCCAGGAATGTCCAAACCATTATGTAACACTGTAATAGTCTGACTGTTAAAGATATATGAGCTTGTTTGACATTCATTAAATGTTCAAACAAAGCTAATATTCTTTAATCTTAAACAATATTATAAAAAATGTCTGTGGAATTCTGTTCCAGCTATATCAGAACATTTATATTTGAGGTTAGCCATTAGTTGACCCAAAAATCAAGACTCACAATTGTGGTTTTACTTACTTTATAACTTTAGAAGATTGGAATGGCATTTTTTCTTTTTGTATATAATGTAGGATTTAAGATTACACTCCAGTGAAACGAAAGGGACTAACCCCCCAACCCCTGTAAATTAAGATTTATTATACTATTGACTATATAGTGCATGTTGCATCATATTTTTTTAGGTATTGTCCCATTATTTATTTATTTTTATTTTTTTTATTGAGTTTTCTTTTAATGAATTAAAAGAAGTTTAATGAATTATTTATAAATGTTTAGTTCAGTCTTCACAACAGTAATGCATCTCTGGTGAAAGTCTCCTGCTGAAAGAGAATGTAGTACCCAGCATATTTGAATCTGACAGCACCATTTTCTTAATAATACTGTGGTCACATTGACTGGAGGATCTATAGTCGGTGAACAGTCAAACTGCATATAGTATGAAGCTGCATTAATTTGTTCTTAAAAGCTAAGACTTCTTTCAAAATGTAAAGCAACTTTTCCTATCTTCTTTTTTCACTGGGTTACTTCTTGTGGCTGCTTGGTGAACTGATGAACATGACAATACCAGTAATTGCTGCTAGACCAGTCTGACACAAGATATGAATTACAGAACAAATGTGCAAGTATAAAAATTTGAAGTTAAGATCTGCATTCCAGCAACTAAATTTTGTGATTAATGTGCATTGTTTTAAAATAACTCTCTTGGGTATTAAAGACTTATCACATATCAAAATATTGTCCACTGTGAAAAAAACATAAATGCATCTCTATGAACAGGGATACACATAAGACGTGTTCAATGTGTGGTCAAAATTAATGAATTTCACTGGTTTGAAAATATCAATCGATTGTTTAGCATGTCCAGAAAACAAGCTTCATGTCCAGAAAACAAGCTGCAAGTTATTACTTTGAAAGAAAAAACTCAAAAAAAAGTATTTGTGGAAAAAAGACAAGACCAAAATTATGTGGACCCCTGTCTATAATATAATTATTTTATTGTACTACAGAATAAAATGATTTGAATGATGAGTTTTATAGTGAACAGAATTCTTAATTCTAAAGAATTAAGTAGTAAAAAATGACTACCCATCTGTATGTGTACCAATAATGTGTACGAATTAACAAGATAAGGACATAATGCAATTTTTCATTAGGTGCGGTGAGCGTGATATTTACTTAAGGATTTAAAAAAGAAATATTTGAAGATTGACATTTAGAAAAGTGACATTTGAAATTGAATATTGCAGTAAATGCTTGAGAATCTCGTTTAGTGTGGTAACAAGCATTTTGTTTGCAATCTTTTTGAATTTTGTATTCTCTTTTCCACACTTGCTGTGACCACACACTCACTGACTATAATTTTAGATGTTTACAGGAGCAGTAATGTACCTGATGAATTAGCAGGTAGAGAGTAGTGACCTCCCCTGTGCTGCTCTGACCAGAACTCTTTTCAGCAGCTCCATGCAGCTTTAATTGAATGCTTATGGCCCTCTGGCCTCTCTCTCATTACTTCCTCTTAAACAGTGTTTCTATCCCGGCCATGAGTCAGTTTCCTGTCCTCTAGCACACTCTCATTTTTCTCTATACTGAAGCGAATGGAGGGCAAACCACTGCTCTGGCCGGGTGTTTATGTGGGTGTGTTGTGTTCATGGCAGATTAATTGGTCAGCATGTGAGTGATTTAGCTGTAATCAGAGTTCTTGCAGTCCTGAAGGGCACTCTCTCCTTCAGGTTCATACCACAGCAGTGCCATGCACTGACATTCACATGGCACTTATTCCAGGTTCAAGACCTTTAGAGGTAGAACTTTCAACTTGGCACTGTCAGCTTGTCCTCCCACAGCAAAAATACTTCAATACTACAGTATCTTTTTAAACCTAAAACTGGTAAAGACACTACATGCTATAGTATTATGCTTGTATATTCAAGTAAAAGTAAATGATTAAAGCTTCTTTGCATTTTTAAAGTTGTTTAAACACTTTATCTGAACCAAATGGAAAGCTTAATTCAGTTTTGAAATAGTTCTGACATTTTAAACACATCATTGGGTTTTATGGACCATTTTAGCATCATTCACATTTCTTATAACAATTCTTACATTTACATTTAGTCATTTTGCAGATGCTTTTATCCAAAGTGACTTACAAATGAGTATAACACAAGTCAGTAGTTATTAAGAAAACCAGCTACACTGTAGAATTCTTGTATACACTTGAAAAAAGATATTGATTATAATTGTCTTACTTTTTATGGCATATACTTTAATTCTAGGTTAAAACAATACAAAGACTAAAATGCATGTAGTGAGCCTACTACAGGGAGCGGTCCCACTGTCCTATGCAGCGTTGGAAAACACTTGAAATTAAATGTCAGCTTATGATTAGAAGAACATATCTAAAATATTTTAAATGATAAGGAAATCATGCCTTAGCTGAAAACAGCACAGGCATCCTGTCTCTGAGTTAGGGAAAAAGGTTGCTCAGTTCGAGGCCGGGACTAATAGTGCTCGTTATGGAGGTCTACATGAATTATAGATGGAAGCAAGTGAAGTCTGACTGGCTTCAACATGAAGGTATTGATCTTGCAGCTGGGCCATGCTACTGTAGATGAGAGTTTGGGCAGCAATGCACTAAGGCTAATTTATATCTTGTAAAACCCACATCCAGTATTCCATTTCCAGTGTGACTGTCTTTTTTTCAGTTATTTTAGAGGAAATAAAGAATTATTTTTATTATTTTAAAATTAAGATATATAAAAAAAAACATATAAAAAAATCTGCATGTTTTTGTAATATATCTTTAATTGTATTTTTGCTTTAATTTGTTGCCTAAACACAGACACAGGGTCTGACGCCATTTAAGGCAGATAAAGAGTTAAGATAGGAGCACCAGCTGTTGTGTGTTGTATTATAGATGGAGTCCCTGCTGGCATATATCTTCCATCTGTCCTCTGAGGACTGTACCCTCTGTAACAAGCTTGTGACTCAAGACCTCTGGGACAGGCAGACCCTTGTCTCCCCTCCCCCTTTTTTTGTGTTGGGTAGATTTAGTATCATCACTTTTGCCCATGTAGTTATCTTCCTGTACTTGCAAATAAAATGTGGCATTCATATACTTTGTGTGGGTAGACGTCTCCTCTGAGGGTTAAAAGATAATGAATGAATGAATGATTCGTCTTCTACACTGACATGAGCCTTATATACATTAATTAAATGTCTGTACCCTTTCACCTTAAAAACATATATACCAGTGTATTAATTAAAATTTCCTGTTCTTAATTCAAAAAAGTGAACCAAAATGAGAAACCGCTTCCATTTCCCCACATTCCCATATGTATAATTACGAGAAGAAATTTCCAGGCATCAGGTGAGAAGAGAGAATAATAATAACCTGCCCAACAGTAAAAGCTCTCCACTTGAATATAAATTTTAGAATTCTTTATCTTAATAAAGATATTGGGTCTTTTATTTGCATCTGTGTTTTGTTACCCAGACTCCCATTAGACAAAATACAAGTTGTAATTATATTGTGATTTATTCTGATTTGTGACTTCTGAACATATTCTAGCCCAATAAACCATTGCACATTTTATGAATAAAATAGCCTGTTTTGTTCTCCAGTGTTTTAACCTGTTGGGTGTGTCTGGTGGGTACTCAGAGATTTTTTTAATTAATAATAATGACATTGACTTAAAACACTGCAGTGAACCTGTCCAGGGAGAAATTTTTATTATGATTGGCTGACTATGCCGTGTCTAATATTGAACAATTTTCTGTGATGTACTTGCAGGAACAGGCAAGGGGTGGAAATTTACCTTAAGTGTTGGAAAGATACAATGACTAGAAACTGTTTTACATCTGTTCCTGATGGACATTCCAAAGTTGTTATCAGCACTACTGTTGTATTGAATGTTTACACTCACTGTACACATTTACATTTAGTCATTTAGCAGATGCTTTTATCCAAAGCAACTTGCAAATGAGAGAACACAAATCAGTAGTTGATTTAAAAAATATTTATTTATAATGGTATAATGTATCATTTGTAAAGACATTGGAGTTAACAAATGAAAAACCAATGATTACTTTAAAGAATCCATTTACATTTAGTCATTTAGTAGACACTTTTATACGAAGCGATTTATGAAAGAGAATGCTTTCAGTGACTAAAACTTGATTGAAGGTGCAGTAGCTTTGTGTATAGTTGTTCATTAATAAAGATATACCACAGTTGAAGAATCTTAAATATTTGGAGAAACTTAGACCTATTGACAAAAATGTAAAAGACAATGTATGGCACAGCGATCAGCATTTTAACAATGTGGATGATGCATTTCTACTGTCTGGACATAACTGGGGATTATGCAAGGAAACATAATAACTTTTAAGAATTTCAGCTTTTTAGAATAGCAAATCCAGAACGAGTAAAACAAACTATCAAAAGGAGCAAAGGATTCAGACTATGTTCACACAAGTCTCACAAGTCTAAATTCAGTCTAAAGTAGGTTCACACTCTAAATTTAGTAATGTGCATTCAGTCATTTGATTGAAATCTGATGTTCCTGGTTCACTCTGCTGTTATACATTGCAAGTGATTAGATATGCTTTGGGTGTTTGTGTATCAAACCTTATTTTTATCCTATGTCACTGTCATTGAGCCTATAAGCAGAAACACTTGAGCATTCAGATACACATATACATATACTTTAATTACTCCTTGTAAAAGGTCATAAAAATAATAACTTTGATGAAAGCTGTTAGACCTGAAATTGACGTAAAAGTGATTTAAATGGGATTGGAAGTGGTTTAATGAAATATATATATAAATGTATGTGTATATATATATATATATATATATATATATATATATATATATATATATATCCCCCCCCCCCCCCCCCCCCCCCCCCCCCCCCCCCCCCCCCCCCCCCCCCCCCCCCCCCCCCCCCCCCCCCCCCCCCCCCCCCCCCCCCCCCCCCCCCCCAGATAAAAGCTCACTATCATAGTAGGGGCGTGGTTATATCTTATCCTCTTCCTCGTCTGTGCAACTTTGTCATACTTCTATTTTTGTATGTCTCTCTCTGACTCATTTTATGCTTAGTTCATCACTGGCCTACACACATTCTATGACCTTTTCGTAACATAACCATTTATTTTAGAATATGTGAGAATATATAAATGTGATGGTGAGTGTACATAAATTTTTTTTTATATAAATAATTTATGAGGATCTGATAGCGATTAAGAGAATCTCTTTTGCCTCAGAATTATTCCTTATCTTTGTTCTTTTTCCTCATAATTGTTTGAAAACACTGACTAAACAGTGGGTTTCAAATTATGAATATGACTATCATGGAGATTATAGTGACTGTACTGGACCTTTAAATACCGGTTCTGGGAGTCGTAAAGTCCTTTGTTGCAATAATGCATTCCTAGTGTATTGAGTTTCATTTTCCAAAGGGGTGATTCTGCTTAGTTAGAATACGGGCTCAACATTGGCCATTCATTGACCCATCCCTAATTATGTTTTCAATTAATATTTCACAACCTTTAACAATATAATGGATTTATTTTTCTCGTTTTTGATTTTATGGTAATTTTTCATTATTTTTGTTCGTGTTCTTACTTCTGACTCAAGTTTCATCACACATTAATACACAGTTTCTAGCATATCCCACAAGTATTGAATAAGGTTTTGGGTTATTTTTTAGGCAAATATTACGTATTTAACATTACAATATTACATATTTAAGTGGCAAACCTTATGTGAACCTTGCTTTCAGATCCAAAAACTGATACTTCCACTACCATTTTTCTTTAGAAAGCAGATCGACAGCAATGTTCTTTTTAGGAAACAGTGAAATTTTTTTGCAATTCTGCCATGTGCAGCTTTGTTTTAACAATGGTGACCTTATGAACATTTGACATAAGCCAAGGTGAGAAAGATCTTAGTACTTTGAATGTTATACTGGCTTCCTTTGTGACCTTATGGACTACTACATTTTGCTTCTTCCATGATGTTTGTTAGTTGACCACTCCTGGACAGTCTTATAATGGCCTTGAGTTTTCTCCATTTGTTTGACTGTGAATCTATGAGGTTCAAACATTTTGGAAGTATTTTCTAATATTTTCTAAGGTCATTTATCAACATATGCTGAGACGATCAAATTGATATATTCCCTGTACTTTGTACTTTGATATATTCCCTGTACTAATACCCTATTACCAATTGACTGAAAACTAAACTCTAAATTTACCATGAAATCATCTGCTTATTTGTGAAAGTTCCTTCACTTTTCTTTTACTTTTGTTTCAAAACCTTAAGTCTCAGGTCAAATTTATGCAAATAGTATAGAAAATTCTAAATGGTTCCCAAACGTTCAAGGCCCACCCTATTTTTAAATTTTTTTTTCTTTTTTGAATTTATAGTTTTTAAGTTGTTTCCAACTTTGATTAAATAAATGAGAACTTTTCAGCAAAGTTAAATGACATAAGTTGCAGTGTTTTCTTAAGAAGGAAACCCCAATTACAGCTTCTTCACTTGGTTTAATTTCTTTGACCTTAATCATTAGGAGAAAATAAAAAAACTAGAGTGAGAAAGATGAAGATGAAACATATCATCTGTGAAAAGCTTGTAGTTCCATTCTAATTTTTTCCATATTCTATATTTTACAGTGTAAATAGTAGAACTAATTATCTAGTTTGCCTTCAAACTGTATATATTGTGTGATGCCTAATTAGATTTGGGCTAAGTGCTGCTGAACTACATCTTTCACAAACATGCTTTGTCCGCAACTAAAGACTTAACTGAATTCTGTATTTAGTCTGATGTGTATAAAAGGGTTGAAAATGTAAGAAGTTTTATTTCGATTGACACTTACTAATGTTAATAAAACATCTTAATTACCCAACTCCAAAATATTGACATTACAAATGCACTTAATACATTTCTTAAGGACATTATTAAACACCTGCTGTTTAATTTTATGCCGATTTAGAATATTCACATTTCACATTTTCGGTATAACTTGTTGAAAGGCATACATGATATTTTGTTTATAACAATTAACCTAATCGGCTTTAGAGCAGAAACCTAAAACCTTGGTATGACTATAAGAATACAGATAATTAATTACATGTAAAATACAGAAGAATCCTAAAGGCAGAAACAGACTAAGAAATTCAGCATCAACCTTTGCTTGCTTTTGGCAGCCTCTATAACCTTTATTGTCTGCAAACCCACTGTGCCAGAGAAGAAACATAAGAATGCATAAAAGAACCTTCAAGACCATCAAAATAGTCACAGCAGTACAGTTTATGCTTTATTTTTTAGATAATATGGTTTCATATCACTTTTCTTTTTCACACTTGATTATTCAGCTTTCAGAAACCAAATAACACTTAACTGCTGTGAAAGGTCCACAGACAGTGAAAAGAATATTGCTGCTATTCTGAATATGCATTGAGACTTGCAATTTTTTTCATTTACAAAGGACTTTTGATTAACTGAATTTTTATTGGTGTCAATTATCAATTAGTGATTCACTGTCAGTGAAATTGGGGCGCTGGAGGTAATTACAAAGCAGAATCAACTTCTGTGTAAACTGGAGCGTCACTCAGCCTAAATGTTGCTCTACAGGCAGAGGTTGTTATGTTGTATATCATGTCTAATGGCTGATTGTGGAACACCAGGATACATGCACCCTTGTAACGCAATTGTTTTAGTTACTTTAGGTTAAAGATTGGTATGGTCTTTATGTTCTATTGCACAATCGTTGTGTGAGTGCTTGAGGAACTCTTTCAATCATTATTTAAAAATCAGAGCCCTGAGTGCTTCCTCGTTTCATGTCGTAAAATGAGATGTTTGTAAAGAACCAGTTATCATTTGTAAACTATTTATATTGTCTTTTTTGGTTAATGCGGTTTCTATTGGGGTTTGATTGGCAGTAAAGTTTAGGGGTTTTGTTTAATTAAAAAAAAGTAATTTCATCCTTTACTATCTAGCTTTTTACAAATGCTTTCTTGATGTCTTAAAATAACAATCTTTATGGCATTTGTCTGCAAATTTTAAGATGGAGAGAGAGCAATAGAGAGAGATAGATAGATATATCGATCGACTGATCACTTTATTAATCCCAGAGGTAAATTTGTGTATTGCAGCTGCTAGAGCAGTTACAGTGTTAAGTGGCCCTTTGAAACATCTGAAGCCAGATTTATTGGTTAAATAAATTTGGATTTGACCCCTTTGCACCAGAGTAGTGGAAAGCTGGAAAATTGCTCAGGTGGCATGGTGGGAAAAATGGAGCTTGCACAGCCTGTTATAACCCTTCACTTTTCTTTGAAACGTCCAGCACCTTTTGCTCTTCTGGGACACTCATTCTCCCACACATTCATACGCCCACATGGTCAACCTAGCTATGGATTGAGCTACATATCTAACTTTT
Organism: Corydoras maculifer; assembly: GCA_019802435.1. Lineage (NCBI taxonomy): Eukaryota > Metazoa > Chordata > Actinopteri > Siluriformes > Callichthyidae > Corydoras > Corydoras maculifer. Next base: position 97,783 of record JAFMOD010000562.1, on the reverse strand, counting down.
TGATAGTAGAAGTTGCAAAAGTCTTTCATCCAGGCAAAGTCATGGAATAGCAGATGGAGTAGTAATATTGCAATAATGTATAATTGTAAAATATTGATTTTTCTTTATTCAATATAAGGCAAATATTTGAATGTCTATAAATAATATGCAATATAATATTGAAAGTAATTTTGGACAAAACAATTTACTATAAATGAGAATAATTTAGACTAAAAATAGAGAATTAGCTTGATCAGACAATAAACGAAAATCTGCAATGAAAGGGTTTATTTACTTCTGCTAAGAAATGTACACTGGAAATGTTTTTTTTATATATAAAATACCTTTCTGTCAATATTCTGTTTACTCAGTGGAAATGCTTTCTTTTAGTGAGGCACAATAATGGAAAGAAATCACATTAAACTATATTGATTTGAAAGGGAAATTAAGTTACAACCCAGTAAAACTTCAAATTGTCAAAAGTGCAGAAAACCATTTGTTCAGTTTATGCAAGCTTAGTAAGTGAAGATGCATTTGGCAGCTAAATTAACAAATGCATCAACATTATGACATTATAGCATAACTGCACTTTAGTAAACTCTTACTGCCATATCAAAGTTCCATACTGGCCAATCTTCAGTCCTGTTGGATGTATGCTACCAAAAACTGGTGAAAACGACAGAATGTTGACATTATTACATATAAATGTAAACGGTAGCATTTAAAAAAAAAAAAAATCTTTAATATATTTTAGATTACACTAAAACTTGTTGAATGATCGTTTTAAGATGCATAGTTTTTTATTTGCAATCCTTATCTCTGTATCTGCTGAATTAGTAGCATATATTGTAGTTTTTTATTGTAATATACAACATTTATTTATTCCATGCAAGTGGTAAGGTGACAGAGGAATATACTCAGGACAGGGCGAGATGGGATAGAAGAAAGAAACTTTTTTTAATTACTTGCTACCCAGGTGCACTTTCTTAATAATGTTGTAATAGGAGTTACATAAGTTACATCATGCTACCAACTTGAGTATATTATCATGAGTGAACAAAGGCCTGTATTTGACCAGCTAATAAAGACTGATACGTAGTGTAAATCAGCATAGACAAAACAGGTTGAAAGTAGACAGGGTAGAACTGTCTGAAAATTGAATTTATTGCAATGACAACCAAGTTTTTTATTTGTTAAAAGCCACACTGTGTGAAACAAGTCCCACAAATTTTCAGTGGTTGGCAAATAGTAGGTTAGAGAATGTGATTGATACAAAAATTGGTACTTCTCAGTAATGATAGCTCAGTAATTACCTGAGTTCTGAATTTGAAAAAAGTGTTTTTGTCAGCCAGCTTGCCCATTGATAAAACTGTGGTGATGCCAAAAATGAGTCACACAGAGATGATCCTCTGGTTTGCTTGTCTTATTATATTTTCTGCCATAATTTTACTCGTAATAATCTTAAAAAATGTTCATAATGCTAAACTCATACTCCACAAATTACAAAAAGTACTATAGAAAGCAGATCTCAGATATCTTACATGTATAGGTTTAATGGTGGTGTAAATAAAATCCATCCTTCCATTATCTTTCACTTTATCCTATATTAGGATGGGGGGGGGGGTTCCCCATGCCCATGCCCATGCACATCCAGGGGAGAACGTTTCGGGCGCTGGGCAGACACACCCAGGACAGGGCGCCAATCAATCGCTGGGCAGGTGTAAAAAAATATATAATACTTAATAATCATACCTTTTATAACATTGAAAATGGTTAGTTAAAATTTGGTTTATCAACGTGATCAACACAGCGTGTTGCTAAATATTTGTTATTTACGTTGGCTTATGGCTTTCATTCTTCTATGAACATTTGTTTAAATTTGTAATTTTTTTTACCGGAAATCTTTTCAGCTGTAGAATTTCAGTGAGGTCATGTAATGATGCTGGATTTCTGAAGTCTTAGTGGATGTTTGTATTTAACTAAAGATGAGTAATGCGTCGAGGTCTGGGTTAAGGCATCTAAAAATATTCCACAGTTAAATAAATAAATAATTTAAGCCTACAGATCCCAAGCATGTTTCAATTTGCTACTGGAAAACTCGTGCATTGTGTCTCAGCTCTCCGTGGTCCTATTCTGTAGCTTCATGCCTTGCAGATGAGCTGGTTGTTTCTTCTTGATGCTTTCAGTTTGTAATAACAGCACCTGCAATTTGCAAGTGTTGCTATACATGAGCAGAAATCAAAAAATAGGAGTTGTGAGCATTGCAAACTGAATTGTATAACCCCTGTTTTAGGGATGGTACATATCTTTGTTAAGCTGATGCATTGAGAACAGGGCATGCACTTAGTAGCCAACAATCTGATAAATTAAATTGTCCTTATCAGTTGTCGTATTGACATCTCTACTAATTATGGCCATCCACCATGACTGTAATTCAATCTTATCTGAAAGATGAGATAAAGGGTTGTTTAAGGCCTTCATTGTCTGATCAGTGTGTATAAAGGGCTTGAAAGGAATCCAAAGTCAATTTTTTTCTTTATCAGAACTAAGCAAGATCTATTTTGACTTAATTAGAGAGAAGGAACCAGGCTGCTCCGCAAGTGATAAAAAGATAAAGAAGAAAGGATTTCGCCAAAGTATATGAATGTTTGAGAAACCAAGACCAAAAAAAGTGTTTTAAATTTGTAACAATTAAATTTTATTGGTAATATATATATATATATATATATATATATATATATATATATATATATATATATATATATATATGTGTGTGTGTGTATTTTGGTCTGTATTACAAATTTTTTCAGAAACAGCATTGCTTTACATATTACTGCCTTCAGGGAAACTGTAATAATTTACACTTTGACCAACAGCATAGCCATATAGTCCGCCCACAGTCAATGGTAAGTCTGTTAAAGAAAAGTAAAAATTATTAACTTTTAACATTACAAAATTATACTTATTGAAAAATGAAAGTAAAATCCCTCATTTAGTAATTAGTGTTTTTAAATTAGTGCTTATCAGTACTGGTGTTACAAAGAATGGAAATTGGAAAGAATAAATGCGCAGAGATGAAGTGCCTAAACACACAAAGTAGAGACAGACAACTTGGTAAGCTATAGTGGCTTTATTTAAACCAACAACACGAAAACAGAGCCTATGATGCATACATACATACATTATATGCTGGTCTGGGGAACACAGGAAAGAGGGAGAATACAAACTATAAACTAAAAGAACAAAATGCATGACCAGACTGTGACAAATAAGGAAACACAGTTAAGCAACTAAATGAGAAAACCAAACAAGGGCTTGTGGTTAATTAACTGAAATGAAAGATGTGTGAGAAATGGCCTGGCACTCCTAACATTTCACCCCCTGGAGGGACCGGGGGGGGACGGACCGAGTCGTTGGAGGGACCAGGGGGACCGACCGAGTCACTGGGGGCTTTACAAATACATTACATTACAAGCTTATGTAATGTCTCATTCCAAAAACAATGTATAGAAAAACCAGTATCTAAAATAATTTCCAAGATGCAATTTTAGGTAACTTCCTAAACTATTTTTTATAATGTCAAACATGGCATAATATTTTTTAACCAAATTTCAATTCATCCATTATCTTCCGCTTTATCCTATATTAGGGTCGCATGGGGGTTCCCCATGCCCATCCAGGGGAGAACGTTTCGGGCGCTGGGCAGATACACCCAGGACAGGGCGACAATCTATCGCTGGGCACAAACTCACTTACACATACACACTCTATATGGGGCAATTTGGAGAACTCAATGGACTTGATCCATGTTTTTGGACTGTGGGAGGAAACAGGAGAACTCGGAGGAAACCCACACGGACACAGGGAGAACATGGAAACTCCACCCAGATGGGGATTCGAACCGGGAATCAGCGAAAGTGCTAACCACTAAGCCACCGTGCCGCCCTTAACCAAATTTGTAACATTGTTAATAATAATAAATAAAATTTACATGTTTTATATAGTGATGATGTAGTGTATTTTAAAATTGTTTAAGTTTATCTCTGTTATGGCTGTCTGGAGCATTGGTGCATTATCACCACATCTGAAACAAATATAAACAAAATGAGTAATGATGAAATAATAGCACTAATCATGCCAAATTACCAGGCCTCGATAATATTGAACTTTGAGTGCACACAGATATCTGTGGTGAAGTAACCAAAAGCTTAAATAATGAAATGTTTGCATCCACAGAGACAGGAAAACTAAAATTAATTTTGAATTAGTTTAAATATAAATTGAAGGTTGTAGCAAAATCCTGTTATCTTACACCTTCTCTTTGTCTGTGAATCATTTCTTTCTTTCTCATCAAACTCTGTCAGCTGGTTTGCTCTTACCAATCATCAATTTAGAGACTTGCAGGTAATAGAAAAAGGTATAGGAGATGGCTAATGCAGCTGTGTAGAGAAAACAATGCCTTAAATAAAGTAGTGTGGCTTTAAAGATTAAATTAGCACCTTCTAAAAGAACTAGCTAAAGCAGAGCACTTTTAATCAGCTTAATGCTTCAGAAGTGGGCAGTTCATCTCCATATGCAGAGAAAGTTATTCTTTCTGACCATTATTTCCTAATTGTTTAATTATTCCTTAACACATTTGCATCAGCATTAGCTGTGGGATTATGTTAATCGCTATGGCAGTCCTGTTTCATGTTGCATGAGGATGAGAAGGGTTATGTTCAGTGTGTAGTGGTTTAATGCTTTGCTTAATTTACAGGAGAGTTCAGTGTTCAGGTAATTTCACATTAATTTTCACATATTGTCTGTGACTTATGGTACATCAAATTCTATTCCAGCTATCCTGATCATTATCTTGAAAAAATTTCCTCACAGTAATCTCTAGAAAAGACTACATCAAGATCCTGCTGACTTGTAATAATCGGTGGGTAGGAGATATAATTTTTCATCAGCAGGAACAGACTTTTTTTACACAGTATTTAAAATAAATTTTAGGCTACTTGTGTCAGGTTTTGGAGTGCCAGGCCACTCCTCCCTCGTTTTTCTGTTCGGGTTTTTGGGTTTTTCTTCATTGGGTGTTCCCGTAGTCAGGTCCAATCTACGGATGTTGGGGATTGGGCCTTGCTGATCACATGCTTGTATTCCTTTGCTATTTATTTCGCATGTGTTTCCCCTTTCGGGATGCCAGCATTGTATTTGTGTCTTTGTTTCCGTTTGATCCCGTCACGCGTAGCCCGTCCGGTGGCATTGTTTGCTGTTTCCTTTATTAAACTCCCTTATGCTTACCTGGTCGCCTGGCTCACTACTTCGCGTCTATGTGCATCATATACTTTTTAATGAAGATGAAAAGCCAACAAGTAAATAGAAAGCAATTATGAAGTGATTATCTGGAGTTGCTGCAGTTGGTCAGGTGTAGGTTCAGAAATGTTATCTGCCCAAAAATTGAGGTATACTGAATATGCAAAACAACCATGTTATTTCTTCCCTGATGGCACCAGCATATTCCAAGAAGAGAATGCCAGGGTTCATCAGGCTCAAATTGTTAAAGAGTATTTAAGGGAGCATGAGACAACATTTTCACACATGTTGTCCAGAGTCCAGACCTGCACCCCATTGGGAATCTTTGGATTGTGCTGGAGAATTTGTGTAGTGGTCCAAATCTCTCAAAATCAATACAAAATTTCATGTGAAAAAAAACAATACAACTCTGCGCAGAAAGGAATGTTGTGACAATGCAGAAGCACGTGGAAATTATGCCACAGTGAATGGCTGCTGTAATTAAAGATAAAGGCGGTCCAATCAAATAGTACAGTGCATTCCCTCTTATTTGGCCAGGTTGTGTGTGTGTGTGTGTGCGTGTGTGTTTGTCTGAAAAACATTACGCACATTGTTTTGCTAGTTAACTTACAACATTCTTAGACAATACTCTGTATGTGTGAAATACAGTCACATGCATTGCTCTTTACTAGGATTAATTTGTAGACTTAAAACGGGTTAAGTTATTAGTCAAGAACAAAGATTCTGTAAAACACAATTCTTGTCTAAGGATGGTTGCATTAAGGGAATCCAACCATCAGAATGGTTCTTATCTGTGTGATTTTACACAGCCTGCCACTGTCTAGATTGAGGTCACTGAGCAAATGGCAATTGTAAAATGTGATGGATTTTCATGGAGGTTGAGATTGTATCTACTTTTTTAGTCAATACTTTTTATACATGAGAGATGTAAACAGAGAAGGTAAAATAAACAATTTCTTAAAACTCTTTAGGCATAGTAGCTGAATTTAAACATGCACCTTTCATGTCAGGCTTTCTTGTAAAATGTCACACAAAAATGCAGATATGCTTGCTATTTGCTAATAAAACATTGAAACAACAAACAAGAGTAATATCGCGGCCATTATTCCATGTCGTTGTTTAAAAAAATAATTAAACAAATACAATTGTTTTTTTTTTTTAATGCATTAAACACTTTTATAGTCTTTCCTAATTTTTGTCTTGGACAGCTGGTTTCTTTTATATGCAAATTGACTAGTCTTATTCCGTCCTTATGCAGCAAAAATACCATGTTTACAGTAGTTTTCCTTTGATGGCATAAACATATGGTTACAAAGAGTAATTGTTACTGTTTTTTCCTGTAAAATCTCATTGGTTTGTAATTTTACAAGAAATATTTTTTAGGTTGTAGAACTACAATACTCAATTACTGTGACAATCTCTGTGTTGTAGGAGGCTTACAGTGGTTGGATATTTTCTGTTTATCTTTTTTGAAACTCTACCATAGATAATATATAGCTATTTATACTATGACTATTACTAGTTTACAAATACTATTGTCCTACCATGATGTGCGTCTCTCCTCCTGTCTTCTAATATTTTTATCTTATCTTATCATATCTTTAACATCTGTCATTTCCTTGTTGCAATAATTTAAATGAAATGGAATGTTCAACTTTCATCAACAACAAAATGATCCACCCAGGATAAAGCATTCATAGTGGCATAGAAACCCTATTGGCATTTTGCAAGGGATATTATTGCAAAGTGACTTTGGTGCTTAAAGCCTGGCCTGGTTAGATCAAGACAACCTTGTTTTTATTAAAGCTAAATGTTGTTTGATGTCCTCTATAGCTCATGCAGTAGAGAATTTTGAATTTGGTGTTGGCATGGAAACAGCAGGCCATTTCTGTGAGACTTGTGAAGTTGTTATGGTAACAAACTTTTTATATATATTTTTATTTATATATAAATATATATGTATGTATATATATATATATATATATATATATATATATATATATATATATATATATATATATATATAAAATGTGTTCGTCATCTTGATAGTAAATGATACTTATGTCACATGAGGCTGGAGAAATGTATTTTAGGCATTTGCTTTATTTGGATGACGTCGTTATGTTCAAGTTGTCCTTGTGTGGGTAGACCATGTTGGCTCTGCTTTATTAGTGATGTGAATTGTTCTAGTTACTTGCCCACACACACGTGATAACATAATACGCCTTCACTAAAGAATGAGGAGGCTCCCTGACAGTGAGAGCAACAGCAGGTGCAAAAATAAAAGAGATAAACTTGATCTGTTAGCCTTAGATTTGTTTCATTTTTCTAAACATTAAATTTTACTAAGTTTCCTTGTCAACCACTTTCCATTTTAAAATCCTTGATGTCTTATTTAGTTGTCAACAGGTTTCTCTTTTTGTACTACCATGCTTTTACATGTCCCTGTTTTATTTTGTGTTGCATTTGTTATCTTATTTGTTATTACAACGTTTTGGTCTCCCTTTCTCCCTTTCTTCTTGTGCAATTTTCAAGCTATCGACGTGATTTTCGCAGAACACGTCCCCGGCTCATTGGTGAATGAGTGCTTGTATATAGCTAAGGAATCGGTCAAACCATTCCCAAGATATTCCCATTTCTTCGAACCAAACTTATAATTCACATTTGCACTCCTGTAACTCGGCCAATTTTCATGCTACAAAAATTAATTCGCTGGAGTCAGGAATGACTGCATCCAGACCGGTCTTGTGAAATTGCAGAGTGATCATATTCTTCTTTCACTAGTGATTGATATTTTGATATTTAAAATGCTGCAACTCGAAACATGTCCCGAGTGATTTACAGAGGCATTTTCTGTTCATTTTTATCACTATTCAAATTTTGCATTCCCCTCCCTGCTCTAGCTCACTCTAAGTACCATGGAGAGCGCTCCATTAGGAATGCATTGCAGGAGAGAGTGTACTATACAGGCCATTAATGATGTCACAACGGCCCTGTTATAGGAAATGCCCTTGTAATTTACCCACACCCATTTTTTTTACCCCATTCACTTTAATTAATTTTTTACCAGCGTAAGATATCGTCATTCCAACTCCATTCATCTGTCCTATTGAGGAAAACCCTGACTTGTGATAAATATTCATATACACGTTCTCACTCACCTAGTCACACTCATTTTGTCTCATTTACTTTTTTTCAGCAGTCAGATATCAATGCTGTTCCAAATATTTAACTCAATTAATCAATTATACATCCTATTTAGGTGTTCTCGATTTGTAAAATATGGTTATATAAAATATAGTGTATATATATATTCATTCATTCATTATCTCCCGCTTTTATTCTCTATTAGGGTCGCGGTGGGGTTTCCCATGCCCATCCAGGGGAGAACGTCTCGGGCGCTGGGCAGACAGACCCAGGACAGGGCGCCAATCCATCGCTGGGCACACACTCACTCACACAGACACACTCTATATGGGGCAATTTGGAGAATTCACTTGACTTTGTCCATGTTTTTTGACTGTGGGCGGAAACCGGAGAACCCGGAGGAAACCCACGCGGACACGGAGAGAACATGGAAACTCCACGCAGATGGGGAATCCCTAGCGCTGAGAGGCGAATGTGCTAACCACTAAGCCACCGTGCCGCCTATATATATATATATATATATATATATATATATATATATATATATATATATATATATATATATATGATTAGCACGTTCGCCTCTCAGCACTAGTGATTCCCAGTTTGAATCCCAATCTGGGTGGAGTTTCCATGTCCTCCCCGTGTCTGCATGGATTTCCTCCCACAGTCCCAAAACATAGATCAAGATCAAATGAATTATTCAAATTAGCTCATTTTGAGTGTGTCTGTGCGTGAGTGTGTACCCAGCGATAGATTGGCAACCTGTCTTGGGTGTGTTTGCCCAGTGCCCGAGATGTTCTCCCCTGGTTGAGCATATGCTTACCTGGCCATGCCCATTTTACTTGCAGTAATTTTTCAATAGAAAAATCACATCATCTCCATTTTACATCTAAATTGTCATGACCACTCTTGTGGCCACAGCTTATGAACAGCCTATTAGCCAGCCATACACACTTTTTTTTAACCTCGTTTACTGTATTGCTTTAACATAAGTATGCACTTTGACTTCTATGTCCATGCTGCAATCACACTCGCATACTAGCTTTCATTTTGATATTATAGTGTGTTAATCCTCAAATTTGCCCTTTGCTTCATTCTCCATTCCACTTTTCCTTTACATTTTACAGTGCTGTGCAGCTTTGTGTCACTACACATTGCAGCAGCATGTCTCAGTCTTTTAATCTGTAAATAAAATACGTTGAATACGTGAGCACTGACAAATAACCTACAACCTACACGAATGTTCATTTATTCTTTACCAGACATGCTGCTTTTAAAAGCTTAAATGCAATAATAATTTTACTGTGTTCAAGACTTTGACCTTGACCAGCAAGCATCTGGTATTTTAAAGCACTTAAATGCTTTTAATGCATCTGTCTATTGATGAGCTGTGAAGAAGGATTCGCAAAAGCAAAGAATCTGGTGCTTTCATAAACTAAATAAATCCATAAGACTGACTCCATCCTTCTTGAGTAGATGTGTTACTCTTAAAGCTCTCAGAAGCTTACTTTGCACTCTCTTCTGTCTCCTTTACCTCTTTTTTTATCCTCTTAGTCAAGCTTTCATCATTTAGGGTATTATGTTTAGGCAGAAAGACAGTATATAAGTAGTGCCATTGCGGGCATCTTAATATAGTCAACTTTCTGCTTTGCTTCCATTCAATTCCCATTTTCAGTGGCATACATGACCACCATATTAATCTGTTTAACTGTCAATACATTTTACGTGTTTAAACACTTACCAACCACCTTACATTTAAATTTTAGTACATTTAAATTTGACATTTTTTCAGAATATGATCTTTTTTTTGACCAAAATCAACATAGAGCAGGTAATAGATGATGGATTTCTGGTGGAGTCTCATGGGCACTGCATTATTAAAAATTGTCCGCTTATCAAACTTGTCCTGCCACCAACATCCCATAAGCAGCATGTCAAAAATCAATGTTACTGCAGTGCCAAAAGTCATCCACCACCCAAATGAAATCTGTGGTGTAGTTAGTAGAAGTTATAAAATAAACAATAAGCGTAGAAGCAAGTAAACATGGACGTGTACCCAACAAAGTAACCTGTTATATGATTATTGTTGTTGTTGTTTTATTATAAGAAATATAATTATGTATTAATCTGGGTGTATCTTCAATATTATATTGACTCATAATGTCAGTTCTTGACATCAGTGAAAAGCCTATTTCAGTGTTTAGGTATCAGTATGTTTAAAAATCTTGATGCTTGTCTTCCTTCTACCCTAAGGGTTAAGTGCAGTCGAGCATTGCTTCCACACCACATGTGATGGAGAGTGATTTTAATGAATTCCTGCAAGAGGAATGAAGATTTTTGAAACAGTTTTTACTGTTGTATGGAAGTTTAAGTGTTTTGTTATAAATTTGAAGCAGGCAGCTAAAAGAAACCAGTGTAGTGAAAAAGTTGGGAGTTTATATTTTTTAATGAAGTGCTTTTTAATTTAAATATTTCCTTGTCATTAAGATATTATACAAATATTTGAAACCTATTCACACAAAAGGCAGTAAATAAAAATTACAGTAAAAAAGAAAAGAAAATATCTGGTACTTTTATGACAAAATAAATAAATTAATAAACTTGTTAAAGACCGTTTCTCAATAAGGGATTCATCTTCATCTTTAGGTGGTCTCACCATGTTAAGAGGTGTTAAACAATGATAACGTGAAGACTGTAAACACAGATGTGTATAATATAACTGAAATTAAAAACATTATATTAAATTTTATATTATATTATAACCATAGCTAAAATTTATTGAATTCATTCATTAGTCTTGCAAATGGTCCTGGTCTTAAACAATGATACGATCAGATAGTTAAGACATAGTAGGATCTTTGTGAAATGGGTTTCTTAAAATGTGTGACATTTCAGTTTGTATGGTATTCAGTTAGCAGAACTCTTTGTATCGAGATTAAAGCCTATCCATTCTTCTAGATAATGTTTCCACTCTTTTTTGCACTTAGCCTAAGTTTCTAAGACTTTGTGTTTCAGAATCAAAAGACTTTATTAATCACCGGGGAGAAATTGCAGTTTTTACAGATGCTCCATCAGTCGTGTTAATATTAAAAAAATAGAATAAAGTAAATTAACATTAAGCGCGATGAAATAAAAAAATTAAACTAAAAGTCCCAAAAATACGCAAAAATGTAAAAGTAGAGTGGATATGTATAGTGTGTTATATGTATTAAATTTTAAAAATTTAAAAATTATAAACATATTGCAGTGTGGGTAAGATGATGGTATAATATAATATTGCACATTTGAAATTTTTAAATACTTGATTACGTTATTGCACATCAAAGTTGTATTACTGAGTGAGGAGTTAAACAGACTGATTATTCAGTTTGATAGCCACAGGTAAGAATGACTTCCTGTTGTGCTATGTGGCATTTTGGTCTTGAACTGAATGTGCTCCTGTGTCTGACCAGTGTGTGGTACAGTGTGTGTAACATTGTCCATGATGGCCTTCAGTTTACACAGCATCCTCCTCTTTAACACTGCCTTCAGCGAGTCCAGCTCCACATCACAGGCCTTACAGATTAGCTTGTTCTGTTTGTTGGCATCTGCCACTTTCAGTTTGCTGCCCTAGCATGCAACAGCATAAAGGATAGCACTCATCACCACAGATTCGTAAAAGATTCTGAGCATCGTCCTGCAGGACCTCATGCGTCTGAAAAAGTTCAGTTTATTGTCTATGTACACCCCCAGATATTTGTAGTCCTCCACAGTGTCCACACAGACCCTATTAATGGACACAAGGGTCACTGGTGCCTTGTTCCTTCTAAGGTCCACCATCAGCTCCTTTGTCTTTGCCACGCTGAGCTGCAGATGGTTCAGCTCACACCATGTGACAGTCCTTTTCTGTAGCCCTGTACTCGTCCTCATCACCTTTGCTGATACATTCAACTATCGCTGAGTCATCAGAAAACTTCTGAAGGTGGCAGGTCTGAATCTGATGGCTAAAGTCTGTGGTGTAGAGGGTGAAGAGAAAGAGAGAGAGGACAGTTCCCTTTGGTACCCCGGTGTTGCTGATCACTTTTTCCAAACACCATGCTGCAGGTGCACATACTGAGGTCTGACACAAGGGAGGTGTCTTCCTGCATTGCTGTCAGTTTCTCACCAAGAAGAACAGGCTGGAAGGTGTTGAATGCACTGGAGAAGTATAAAAACATGATCCTCACAGAGCAGACTGGCTTCTCCATGTGAGCGTAGACTTGGTTGTGCAGGTTGATGATGGCATCCTCAACTCCAAGGCGGGGAAAGTGGGTGAACTGGAGGGGGTCTAGAAGTAGCTGGACTATGGGCCGGAGCTGATCCAGGACGAGTCTCTCCGTGGTGTCTCCACGAGTCTCTCTTCATGATGTAGGACGTGAGTGCGACTGGTCTGCAGTCCTTGACGCCACTGAACCATGGCGTCTTCCACAACACACACACACGCTGGAGATTCATGTTGAAGACATACTGCAGTACTCCACAAATCTGGGTCGCGCAGGCCTTAAGCACCCTGGGGGGGGACCCCATCAGGATCTGCAGCCTTGATTATGTGGCGTCTTTTCAGCTGTCTTCTCACCTGGTCAGCACTGAGGTACTCAATGTAGAGATGATTTGTGATGGAGGGGTGGAGGTTTGAGCTGGGTTATCAGAGGGGGGCAGGCAATCGAGGATTGTAGGGCGGGTGAGTGGAGTGGGCTGCTGGGGACAGACAGCAGTGGAGTCAGAACGGAGGAGGGCAGAGCCTGCAGTGTCAAATCTGTTATTAAAGAACAGATTTAGTTCGTTGGCCCTGTCTTCACTGCCTTCATCATCTCTGCTGCCGTTTGACCTGAAGCCGGTGATGGTTCTCATTCCACTCCAGACCTCATGTGCTCTGTTTGAGTTTACACTCCAGCTTTTTTCTGTGGGTGTTCTTGGCCTCGCTGAGATTTTCAGTTTTCAGCCTTGGATCGTTTTCACCTCCTCTTCGTCACCAGCTCTCTTCTTATCATCGAGCAGTGATTTAATGTCCTTTGTTTCCCAAGGTTTGTTGTTTGGATAACATTTAACAGTCCTGGTTATGACAACTTCAGTAAGTTGCTTAAGTAAAAATATAAAGTTTTTTAAAAAATTATTAATTAATTCATTCATTATCTTCCACTTTATCCTCTATGAGAGTCACGGTGGGGTTCCCCATGCCCATCCAGGGGAGAACGTTTTGGGCGCTGGCCAGATACACCCAGGACAGGGCGCCAGTCTATCACTGGGCACACACTCACTCACACAGACACACTCTATATGGGGCAATTTGGAGAATTCAATTGACTTGATCCATGTTTTTGGACTGTGGAAGGAAACCGGAGGACCCGGAGGAAACCCATGCAGAAACGAGAGGAAATGGAAACTTCTCCCAGATGGGGATTCGAACCGGGAATCCCTAGTGCTGAGAGGTGAATGTGCTAACCACTAATCCACCGTGCCGCCTTAAAAAAATTAATGAAAATTAAAAAGTAAAAGTGAAAAACATGTTTGGAAGCACTGCAAAAGGCTACATGCACTGTTTGCGCAAGAGCACTTTAATGTGTGCTTGTTCTAGGTCTGTTGCATACATGTTCACTGTTTACCTCAGGGATCTGTGTAGGTCATTTCAAAAGCTTCAGCTTATGACTCTTAATGTGATCCATGTTGTATTTCCATGTGGGATCATCCTGCTGTAGAAGTCATCTTTCAGCTTAAGACTTTTAACAACCAAGTTTAATATTTGCTTCCAGAATTTTCTAAATCCATTAATGGAATCCAACACAGCTGCTAATTGTTGTTTTTAATAGCTCTAATTTTACTTTTTATGTAGCTTCTTAGTCGGTAAATAGGAGCACAATAATATATTGTAACTCCCTTGAAGCAACAAGATTTTGAGATTTTGGGGTGGAACTTGATCTGTCAGGTTTAAGCAGTTAATTATTCACTCAATAACGGAAGCATATCTGATTAGTCTTATTGACTATACATTACTTTGAAATGTGCTTACAGAAACATGCCCTGCTGTTGCATTGATTAAGGTCTGGCTATAGTTTACTTTTTAATATTTAATCAGCTAAATCGCAGCCTATGTATAACATGCAGTATAATAAAGTTATTTTGCTTGTCTAGCATTTTCTTAATGTTTTTTTTTTCTAAGTTTGATGTAGTTGATCCAGAGGGCGCAACGTGACCACAATCAAAACAGCAAGACTAACGTCAAAATATTTAGCACAGTGTAAAATGACCTGATGTTTTAACATAATGTTGTCAACAAATCATTATTTTTTTATAAATCAAATTTTTATACATTTTTTTGCAATTAGTGTGCTTGAAAATTGTGTTCAAATAATATTTAATAAGTTATTAATTAGCAACCACAATTAGAGAAATCAACTTTGTATTTTAGCGAATTTAAATGAGCCATAGACCATGCACTATGCAGCTTTAGGTCATGTCAGTGTCTGCTAATTTAACAACATAAAAAGTGGCTTAAAATATGCAAAAGGCATGTACTAACTTAATTCTTTATGTCTATAATTTGGTTGTGAAGTGCAATAAATCAATCAGTGTGTCCATTTCCTTTAAGAGCCAGGAGTGGTCGGACTTGCATTGCTGCATTGCTGTTTCAACGTTGCAGCTACCTGATTTTAATTCGCTGGTCTGCAAGATATTTCATTTTGCTGCAAATCACGAATACACAGTATAGTGTAGACTGTTTAAATGCATCCTTTGTGCAAATGCACATGATACTTGATGGCGCTGAGTGGCTATTCAGCGTTAACTGATGCAGGTCTGATTGATGATGTCTGTCTTGGTCAGTTAGTGGCACACTTATGTTTTGTGTTGTGCCAAGATAGCAATACCATACCATAAATATACCTAAACACACCTCATTTCCAGAACACCACACCCATTGAAATAATACTGGCTGAAGTGAAAATAGTCTGTTGTAGGGGTGTAAGATAGCATTAACATCTCAGGGTTGTAGATTGTACCAGTGCAGGCTTACAGATCCTTAAAATGTTGTAGACCCACAATTCACTGTTTATTTATTTATTTATTTTATTATGGCCATTAGTGTGTTTATACACCTTTTTTTAAACTTTGCACACAAATCACATTAATTTTTTCCAACGTTTGTTCAGTTTGTTCATTTGTTTGCTTTGCTACTTGTCAGTGTTTGTTCATTTCATTTGTTCTGCTGGATGCTTAACCTTTTGCTTATCCTTAGCTAGCTGTCTAATATAGGGTCATATGGTTTTCCTAAGAATTAATATGCATATGGGAGCATCTTTTTCCCCCCATTAATCTAATTGCCCAGAAAAACACCTAGTAACATAGCACAGACCTGAACAGTAGGTAAAATTTCATAGTTAAATAAGACCAAGAATAATCTTTTGGACTTAAGGTGGTCTGTTCACCACCAATTTTTTTAAAGATACATTATGTATCACCTGGTACAGAATGGCTTTTCTCAACACAATACCTTCTGGGCAGAGGTGTTCATTTACTGATTGTTAAAGTATTGAGTGGGAGGCAGGATTTTGTTTGCCTCTGTGTACAGAAATGTATAAGTGAAATTATACCATACTTTCATTAGCCTTGATGTTGTTTAAAGTATTCACTGCATAAATTATATTGTAAGATATATAAGATATAAGCTATATAATTATAAGAATAATCTTCTGGACTTTTTATTTTTTATTTTTTTGCCGAACAGACCACCTTAAATATATATGGGCGGCACGGTGGCTTAGTGGTTAGCACGTTCGCCTCTCAGCGCTAGGGATTTCTGGTTCGAAACCCCATCTGGGTGGAGTTTCCATGTTCTCCGCGTGGGTTCCTCCGGGTTCTCCGGTTTCCTTCCACAGTCCAAAAACATGGATCAAGTCAATTGAGTTCTCCAAATTGCCCCATTTAGTGTGTGTGTGTGTGTGTGTGTCCAGCGATGGACTGACGCCCTGTCCTGGTTCTATCTGCCCAGCGCCCGAAATGTTCTCCCCTGGATGGGCATGGGGAACCCCACCGCGACCCTAATAGAGGATAAAGCGGGAGATAATGAATGAAAAAAAATAAAAATAAAAAAATAAAATATAAATATATATATATATATATATATATATATATATATATATATATATATATATAAATCCTGAAAACACATATGGAGTTCACTATTAAGCATGGCAGTGGCAACGTTATATTACAAAGAAAGTTATGAGCAGGTTTACCTTCTAGTGCAATAAACAGCCTTTAAAACATACTTTAAAACAAATTATTGGCTTAAAGGTAAAAATGGAATATATCCATGATTTATGTCCTATATTGATGGTTTTAAAAAAAGGCTTTCCTCTGTTAGTCATCATGAAACTTGACTGAATAAAAAATAATCTGTGTCTACAAGGCTAATGATTGTAATTTAGCTAAAAGATGCATCTATTAAGTACTAAATCTCGGACTGGTCACTTTTCCCTGACTGTTCCAATGAATTCCCTTTTTTAAAATGTTATTGTTCTTTACTCGAAGGCTGCTGGAGAAAATGTGTATAAAAAACAGAGCTAGAGAAACCTAAAATTTTAGGTTGCAAAAGATTTCTTTATTTTAAAGAGTTGTTAAAGATATCTATAGGAAGTGTCGGCTGAAATGCATTTGACTATGTACGTGATTAATTATTAAAAAAAAAACATAAGCTCATTAAATAATTACATAATCTTTAAGATGCTTGGTAACTATCTGCTCTGCCTGCTTATATACAACCTGAAATTATGCAAGTACTTTTATTGATGCTCAGTTTGCATATTTTCTTTTTACATAAAGATACATTATGTATCACCTGTACAGAATGGCTTTCCTCAACACAATACCTTCTGGGCAGAGGTGTTCATTCACTAATTGTTAAAGTATTGAGTGGGAGGCAGGATTTTGTTTGCCTCTGTGTACAGAAATGTATAAGTGAAATTATACCATACTTTCATTAGCCTTGATGTTGTTTAAAGTATTCACAGCATAAATTATTTTATTATTTACAATACACAACACATTTAGATGTTAATGAAATAATCACACAGTGTCTCCTTGCTGTCTACAATTTAATTGTTCAAAGGACTATTGCACAAATCATTAATTTTACTGCATAATTATTACTTACACGTTTTTCTTTTTTCTTTTTTTTTTAAAACTCTGCTTAAGCAGATATTCAGCAATACATGATTCCTCAAATGCTTTCGTCAGCACTCTAGTTAGTTATATATAGTCATGCTTATAACCTATTTCAAGGAGTATGCCATTTTTTCTTTATTACCCCAGGGATATTACTCTAGATTGAATCTTGAAATGACAAAAGTGGTAAGGAATGACAAAAAAGTAGATTAGGTTAGATATAGAGACATACCAGTGTATTCAACTGGAGGTTACATTTTTGGTCAGATGTAAGTTGTTTCCATAAGCTGTAGTCAAAGTAGGTTTTTAATGGATAACAAAGCAAAACTGTCATGCTTGAGCTATTATAGCTTAAACTAAATATATCTAGACATATGGTAATGACAGTTGAACACTGAAAGTAAAAAACATTGTCCTGAATCTGATCACCCACACATTATAGAACAAGGTAAGCTTGTGCTTAAATACTGCTGTGTGCTCTCTGTGAGCTGTCTCACTCTTTGTGTCTGGGCACAATGCAGTAGGGAAAACTAGACATTTTAAGGCTTCTTGACTCTAATGTTAAATATAATAAACAAAAAATCTAAGACATTTCATGGATAATCTTGTGCAAACACCCAACACTAACATAAAGTAAATGAATTAAAATTAAAGTCATCAACATATCTAAACATTTGTACTTTAAGCATAGGAAAGACACATCCCCATCCCCCCATTGATCTCGATTAGTACAACAGGCCTGAGGCATGTCCCTAATTGTAATGAGGCACTCTCAGCACAATCAAATTGCTAAGCTTTATGAGTTATGGGACACTAACAATTAGCATCCATTGGTTCGGTTAATCAACAGCACATAGAGCTGAGAAATTAAATTAATCAATGCCTACAATGCTATAAAAGCTATAAGAAGTTGGACAAGTGATTTCAGCTATATACAGTGTGCAATGTTATTATTAAATAGCAAGATGGTCAAGATGAAAAGCTGTTTGAGACAGAACTGCCATTCTTACACCAAGCAGTGTTGCTTACTAGGGCTTGGGCAACGCATCGACTACGTCGCGTCAACAAAATGGCGCCGTCCTACCAGAAAGATTGATTTATCCGGAGTGCAGCAGCTAAAAATCACTTGTGTGCATATAAAGTGTGGGAGCACTTCACACAGAATCACAACAGTGTGGTGCTCGGTCAGATTTGCAAAGGGGAAATATCTTTTTACAACAATACAACTGCTATGCACGAAAGTGTAAAGTGAAAACATTCGCATCGGGATGTCTGCGCAACAAAACATCCACATGGCAGCAAAAAAGTGACATTGGTTCGGTTTACTTCTTTTTTTTTCTTTTTCTTATCTTAGCATATTATTTTAAGACTTTCAACTTTAAAATTTCCATTATAAATAGTGCATTAGTAACTGTTCCTTTGTCGTCCTGGTAGATACATGCAACATTTCTTAATACCACTCATGTTTTCATATCGCATTTAGATGAATTTGAATGTCCGCGCTTGTATATAGCCAACAAAAAATATATAGTCAACATGTATAGTCAATTGTCATGTTATTTGTGCCTCAAAGTACAGGTAGTGCAGTTGTTTTTTTTTTTGTTTTTTTTTTTCTTTCACTAAGGTTCTACTCGTTACCTGGTGATTTAATAATTTAAAGTAAACTATTTGAGAAAAGAAAGATACGTTATGTCCAGTATTTTTGATAAGACATTTGCTGAAAGTAATAGTAAATTACTTGTTTTAAAATATTCCACCATCATTCTAATGTGCTTTATATGATATTTAATTTATTGAATCACTTGTGGCTGAGATTTGATCTTTGATAAAGCTGTTCATGTGGAAGCATTGTTATGTTTCAATAGTGCCCTTAAAAGCAACTTGTTTGATTAAAGAATTAAAGGTTTTTATTTTTTAGTAGTTTGGAAAAGTTTTTTTTATTTTCAAGTAATTCCAAACACAATCACATTAGAGTAATAATTGTTAGATTAATCAGTAGAAAATTAATCGTTAGGTGCAGCCCTATTGCTTGCACAAACATAATCTTCTTAATTTATTCCTAAGAGGGAAAACTTACATTATACCTTATAATAGAACACCTTAATAAGCAGATGAGATTGAATCTAATGGTTTTAAGTTAAAATAGGTCCCTGATCACAATTGGTATGCTGGGAGAAAAAAAGCGATTGCATTCAATAAAAAAATAATAAAAGTGCCAACTGTGATTGGGGTGAATCTGTCATATTGTGGGGCTGTGTTGCTCCCGGTGGCATTGGCAATATTGTATGGTTAAAGAAAAGAATGAACTCCATGACATGCCATATAATCATGGAACAAAAGTCAAAACACCTGTTAGAAGTCTGAAACTGAAAATAGGATGAGCTTCAACATGAGATTAGTGATTCAAAGCATACTTAAATCTACTGTAAACACCTGAAGAGACACAAACCCTCCACAGTCTCCACAAAATATATAAAAAAAAAACTGCCAGAGATCAAATTTCAGCTACAATAATGAAAAAAGCTGGAAACTGGATGCAAACTGGATGCTTGAATTTTGTCAAATAATGTTTAATACCTGTTAATTAAAACAACTAAATTGGAATGCAGTTCCACTGCTGGAAGAAATTCGAATTTTTCAAGTCTTTGGAGTGTGTGAGTATAGTACTAACATCAGTGTTCTTTCTTTGCAGTGATTCCAGACACACTAACTGCGACTTCGACCAGTCAGTCTCTGTCCAAGGTGGAGGGAGACATGCTGCAGCTGAGCTGTGAGGTGACCCGTCAAACCTCACAACACACACATGTGGCAGTGGGCTGGTATGTGCGCTCACCAGATGAGCCAACTGCTTTGCCACGGGATCTCATTACACTTACACGGGACATGGTACTGAGGCCTGGGGCTTCATATCGTCAACGCTTGTCTTCTGGGGATGTGCGTCTTGACAAGACGAGCAGTACATCCTTCCGACTCACCATTTACAGCCTCCAGCCTACAGACCAGGGCCAGTATTACTGCGAGGCCTCAGAGTGGATTCAGGACCCTGACCGCTCCTGGTATGCGATGACGCGCAAGCAGTCTGACAAGACAATGGTAAAAGTTCAGCCCACAGGTGAGACAATCTTAAAATGTTTCTTTTTACACAAGTAACCACCTGCACTCCAGGCTAAACTGCTCAACTTTTGTCTTCTGATAAATATGTGTGGCTGGGAACACAAAGGATTTAAAGCCAGTTGAAATTTGATTGACCTATTAATTACCCCTGTGAATTTTTTAGTTTTTTTAATTTCACTTTATTGGATGAAACATTTACAAATGTCACATTTTATTTCCTTTTATCCACCACAAAATCCATTTCAAAAAGCTAACTGTCTTGATGCTAGCTGCTCCTGTAGATTCACCAGACTAGTGTAACTGACCAACAATACAGATTAACAATACAATTTCTACTAAACCCATTGGTAGGTTACTATTGAACGTTAATGCTTAATGCATATACCATATGTACTTTGTGTTTAAATGTTTCAATACCTAATGTTAGTAAGCTAACTAGTAAACCCATTAATTCATTCATTATCTTCCGCTTAATTCTTTACTAGGGTCACCTTAGTTAGTTAGAGCAGCCATATGTTCATGGAGAGTGGGAAGATTTGGTTTACTCAAACTATCCCAGCGCGTTCCGGGCAGAGCCCCGTCCACACCTTGGATACTCACATCATTGTCATGTTTTGTCATGTTAATTCCAGCATACAGGCCGCTCATCATATGATCAAAACTGGTTCTGAAACAGGTGAGAACCTGGCCAGCAGGATCCATCTCTGCATTTCAGGACTGTTTTGAGAATACTGACTGAAAGAGAGGTGACTTAAAGCTAGACCATTGACTTGGAGGAGTACATGTCATCGTTTCCGGATTGGAATCGCAATCTGGGTGGAATTTTCATGTTCTTCGTGTCTGCCTGGATTTACTACAGGTTCTCCCGTTTCCTCCCACAGTCCATGAACATATGGCTGCTCTAACTAACTAAGGCGACTATAGTAGAGAATTAAGTGGAACATAATGAATGAATGGGTTTACTAGTTAGCTTACTTACATTAGGTATTGAAACATTTAAACACAAAGTACATATGGTATATGCATGAAGCAAACCAAATCCAGCGAGTTCGCTACTCTCGTAGTAAAGTTCACATGTCCATATAAACTGTCCCTCGAGGAGTGTGTGTTTTGTCTGTCAGCTTGTACAGCTCACAGAGCACGTCTTTAGCATTAGTGGCGAAAGGGATTTAAACACTGATGATCAGTACTGTAGTGAATTCCCTCAGTAAATAAAAAGCTCTGCATCGGATAATCATAAACTCCACTAACGGTGAGCAGTAGCTGGGGATTAGTTGTAGAGTTATTGCACCATTTTGTGTCGTTGTAGGCACACAGTCCACTGCCGTGAGACTTATGGCACAGAGCTGAGTTTGTTTCTGCTTGAAAAGCTGTTATTCCGTCTAGATCAGTGGTGTCAAACTCAATTGCACCAGGGGCCAAAACTCAAAGCACACTTTAGGACGTGGGTCGAACAGGATAAACATTTATTGAACACACTAAAAGTAAATGTTTTCTAAACATAAATAAGTATAAAAACAGACAGAAATATTATTCCACAATAAATAAACTTAAACTTTATATAACTTGGAATACGTTGCTCTCTATGAAAATATATGTCAAAGAATTAGAAAGATCAACACAAATAAGGAAAATGTTACATAAATTAAGTAAAATTATCTGTCAATATAGTGAGTAAATTTATAATAAGATTTCTCAAAATAAGAAAAAGTTTATAAAAATATATTATTTGTTTTATTTTCTTTTACAAAAATATTTGTTACCTTTTTTGCAGTGTGTTATTCTGTTATGATTAAGTGTTTTATTATTTTCATTTTAACATCATTAATGCTAAATTCAGGGTTCAGTTTGCTATAGTGAATGTGTCCTGTTTTACAGGTGTAATCTGTCACTGTTTTTACATATGTTAAAAGATATTCTGCCTTCCACCTTTCTGGAAAAGTTTTCTTCTGCCTTTCTTTTTGCCATTTTTGGGAAAGGGTAACAACAGTTGTAGTGTGAGGTCACGGTGTGGTCTTACAGAGCGACATGGGGGGGGGTGTGGTGAGCGGGGGCTTTTCTATAAATAAAAATTAAAATAAAAAGTTACAGAAAACCCGCGGGTGGATCACTCCCCCAAATAAGAGCACGTTACTGATGCACCAAAACAACAGTAGTTATGGGATTACTAGTATTAGCAGTAAATGCGCGTCTAATACCGGCGGGCCAGCTCCAATATTAATTTGATATTGCCTTGCTGGCCAAATATAATTTCAGATAACTTTGCGGGCCAGAGTTTGACACCCATGGTCTAGAAGTGGCAGGAACTCCATTCCACTGTCCTTCAGCCAGTTCTCTGTAAAGACAAAGAGGCAGCAGTCTTTAGATTTCTGTTGTGTAGTTCTCTGAAGTTGAATGTAGTCCAGTTTAACAAAAATTGTTAGATTTAATTGTAGAATTTTTAGACTTAGGGATATTGACTTTAGATTTTAGACTTAGGGATATTGTTAGACTTAATTGTAGAATTTCAACAAAAATTGTGACTCATCTGAACAGGCAACATATTTCCTTTATCTTCTTTTGTCCAATTTTGGTGAACTTGTCCAGAATGTCACCTCAGATGCCTGTTTTAAGTTTAATGTGCAGTGTTGTCCAATCAGAGGTGCTACACTGCATACCTTGTATTGTGTGTGTGTGTTTGATGTATCAATTTGTAAACACAGAAATAAGATGTTAATTGGTTAAGCAATAAAATGGAATGCTATGTTAACTAATACTTCTTGTATTTTGTATCAACATTGATTGATTCTAGGATAGTTGTTTTAATTTTCTATAAAGCCCAGAGAACAATATTACCTCTAAAAAAGCAATGCAATAAGAATCCATTAATGTCCCAATTCTATTGCATTCCATGCTAATCTTTTGGCTTTGTTGTTTTTAACCTCAACAGAATGTTTGTTTAAGTATAGGCACTTATCTATTCAAACAGATCTGAAGACTGTAACTCAGCCTCAGTGTGCTATGCTCCAACTGTTTGATGATAATGAGAGTTGACAACACACCTACTCATCCAACATATGGCAGGACAAGATCTCTATCCATTTTATCTATACCATGATATTTGCTGCTGGGGTTGAGGGTGGAATCAGAGGATGTGATTGGAAAAAGAGTGGAATGGACCATCTAGCACTCAAGGGCAACTACACACCACATGGCAATGTTTTTAAAGAGAAAAGCTTAATGGGTTTTATTTGTACCAAAGCAAGTACAAGAGCGAGCTGAATGTCAAGTCCAACTCTATATATAGACATCAAAACAGGACAAATGTACAAAGTCTGTTCAAGTTTTGTAACTCTGAGGTTGCAGAATATGGTTGGGAGATGATTACTGTGGGTCTCTTGTTTTATTATAGTCATTTGTTTTACTACAGATTTTTCACTGTCAAATGATATAGGCTAAATTCCTCAGTGAATTACTGCACATACTAAAATTAGTAATCAATAATTCAACAAATATTAAAGTTTAAAGCCCATCAGTTTCATAGTCAGCAAGATTATCATTCATTTTACTTGAGGGTGTAAAATGGATTAAGAAGTTATCTAACCATTTTATGATTTAAAATCAAGCAAAACAGTCAAAAATGATTGTAACATTTGTTAATATTGTTGGCCTAAATGTAATAAAATTGGTGATAAATATGCTTAAATTTTCTATATTGTGACATTCTAAGACAGGGTGTCAAACTCAATTGCACCGTGGGCCAAAACTCAAAGCACACTTCAGGTGGCGGGCCAAACAGGAAAAACATTTATTGAACACATTAAAAGTAAATGTTTTCTGAACATGAAGGAATGAAAACAGACAAAAATATTATTCTACAATAAATGAACTTAAACTTCTATAAGAAACTATATGTCAAATTTTTTTTTAAGTTTTAAGTAAAATTATCTGCCAAAATGGTAAGTAAATTTATGTACGATTTCTCAAGATAAGAAAAAGTTTTTAAAAATTACATTATTTGCTTTACTTAGAAATGTACTCAAGAAAAAAAACATTTTTTGCAGTGTATCATTCTGGGATGATTAATTATTTTATTATGTACATTTTAGGTGGCTTAGTGGTTAGCACGTTTGCCTCTCAGCGCTAGGGATTCCCGGTTCGAATCCCCATCTGGGTGGAGTTTCCATGTTCTCCCCGTGTCTGCGTGGGTTTCCTCCGGGTTCTCCGGTTTCATCCCACAGTCCAAAAACATGGATCAAGTTAATTGAATTCTCAAAAAAAAAAATTGCCCCCCATAGAGTGTGTGTGTGTGAGTGAGTGTGTGCCCAGCGATGGATTGGCGCCCTGTCCTGGGTCTATCTGCCCAGCGAGACGTTCTCCCCTGGATGGGCATGGGGAACCCCACCGCGACCCTAATAGAGGATAAGCGGGAGATAATGAATGAATGAATGAATGTACATTTTAACATAAATTATCCTAAATTTAGGGTTCAGTTTGCTATAGTGAATGTGTCCTGTTTTACAGGTGTTATCTATGTTAGTCTGTGTTTTTTCATATGTAAACAGATATTCTGCCTCCCTTCTACCTTTCTAGAAAAGTTGTTTTAATAAAAGCAGAAAACCTGCGAGTAAAAAACTTGCCTGGCATGCTAATGATGTCATCAGCGCCAGAACAACAGCAGGGCATTATGGGATTTGTAGTATTAGCGGTAAATGCACTGTTACAGTGGTATGCTGCTGTATAATACTGGTGGGCCAGATCCAATTGTAATTTGATATTGCCTTGCGGGCCAAATATAATTACACTAATAATTAAACAGAGTTTGACACCCATGTTCTAAGACAATTAAAAAATTATTTGATCTGTTGTGTTTGCTGAAGGTTGTGTAGTTTCTGTTTAAAGTCTCTGAAACGCTTCGTGTTTAATAAACCAGCATGTTTTTCTTTCACTGCCATCCCTTTACAGTCACATAATACAGTTGTAGACAAAATTGTTGTTTTCCATTAAATTTTCCATTAAAGAAAGAAAAAAATATGATCACTGAAGTAACTTGAAACTGATGGTAATCTTAGAAAAAGGATTATGGGAGTTTTTAAACATATCAGTCAAAGGGTGAAAAGTAACTGTGCTGTTTGGTATCATGGTGTGTAACACTTAACATGGACCACAGAAGTTTTAGAAGAACTGTATCAGAAGATTAGAAAGTAAATTAGGAACAAACATGTTAAAGGTAAAGAATATAAGATCATTCAAGCAGCTTAATGTTTCTTTGACTATAGTTGCAAAATATTTAGAAGTCCACAGGTTTCTAGCCAACCTTCCTGGATGTAGTAGCTGCAAGATAAAAATTGTTGACAAATTGAAGAGACGGATAATATGATGGTAACCAAAGATCCAAAAACAGCTTTCAAAAAGATCAAAGGTAAATTTTACGGTCCAGGTACATCAGTGTCAGATTGCACCATTTGTATCTGTTTGAGCTAAATTTACCCTATAGAAGATGACCAAGGAGAAAACTACTGTTGAAAGCAAATCATAAAAAGGCAAAACTGAAATTGGCCAAAATGCATATTTGCAAACCACACAGCTACTGGGAGAATGTTCGTCGGACAAAACAAGAACTTTTTGGAAAGTCACATCTGCTAAATGTTCACAGACCAAAAATGACACATATAAAGAAAAAGAAACAGTGTACCTGCTATAAAACATGGAAGAGGATTGATAATGTTTTGAGGCTGCTTTGCTGCACACACAGGGTGTTTTGAATCTGTGTAGAGTACGATGAAATCTAAAAACTATCAATGCATTCTGGAGCAAAATGTTCTGCCCAGAATCAAAAAGCTTGGCCTTATTTACAGTCCTCTAACAGGATATTGACACAGAACACAGCTGAAAACATTCAAGAATGGCTAAGGGCAAAATACTAGACTTGTCTGAAGTGGCCTTTTATTAAGCCTGATCTAAATCTTACTAAACATCTGTGGAAAGAGCTGCAAAATACTGTCTGGAGGAGGACCCAAATACCTGTGCAGAATATGCAGAAGTCTCATTGAAAGTTACAGAAATAACTTTTTTAAATTGCAGTAATTGCCTCAGAATGTTGTCCAATAAATCGTTAGTGTTTACAATGCTGCGAACCCAGTGAGTAAAGCGGTGCACAAAACAAGGAGTCAGTAGCAGATCCGCATTTCTTATTAACAAACTTAAGAACTACAGAATATCACTGGTAAGGGTATACATTAACAGCGATGTTTTCTCAATAGGAGCAATTGCTGGTAGTCCTTAAATAGAAGTAAACAGGAAATGGATAAAGACAAATGAGGAAGCAATCGGGAATTAATTAACTAAACAAGGCAACTAACCACAGGAAATAACACAAAATGACTGGAGCACACCTGACACCAAGTTCAGGGTCTCATCATTTTTATCCAGGCCAGTCTTATTAGTTTTTAGCAATATTTGCTTTTTCATAGATTATTTTAATCATTTGCATTCATTATTGTTAGTTTCTAGTTATTTTAGCGACCCTTGTGACTTTTTCTTTCTTTAATGGAAGAGTACCAACAATTTTGTCCACTTCTGTTTGTAGTGTGGTGCTTAAAATTGTGTAAACCCATTTAAAAAATTTTATTAGACTTCTGTATAAATATGATCAAAAACATCATCAGATAGAAGTCCTAAAAGTAGATAAAGAAGACCAAACAAAGGAAACAAAAATATTACACTTGGTCATTTATTAATTGAGGAAAATAATCCAGTATTACATATCTGTGAGTGGCACAAGTATGTGAACCTCTAGGATTAGTAGTTAATTTAAAGGTGAAATTAGATAAAGGTGTTTTCATTCAATAAGATGACAATCAGGTGTGAGTGGACACCCTGTTTTAATAATAATAAAAAAAAAAACAGAGATCTAGGACCTCAGAAAAAAAGTTGTTGATGCTCATCAAACTGGAAAAGGTTACAATACAGTCAGCTTCTGGAAAAAGATTTAAAAAAAAGGTGTAATAATAATTACACCTCTACTAGGGCCATGCTCATCCAGTGGAGAATGTCGGTTGCTGCTCAGATACAACCAGGACAGTGCGCCAATTCAGCACTGGGCACACACTTACTCATACAGACACACACACATCATTTAGAGGCAGTTTAAAACGGCCAATTCACTTCAAATTCATGTTTTTGGACTGTGGGAGGAAAGCCATGCAGTCACAGGAAGAACGTGGAAATGCCATTCAGATCAACCCCCAGCGCTGAGAGGTGGACATGCTAACCACTATGCCACCATGCAGCCCAATGAATTGATTAAATGCATTAAAATAAACACAAAACACAAAAGTTTATATTCTTGTAATTTATCCTACTCTACTGTTTTAGATAATGGCAAAAAAGATTCAAGTATAATCAGAACTGAGAAATTAACAGTTCTGTTTTATCTATAACTAAAATACCTTAGCTTAAATAGCTTAATTTAACAAAACTAAAAACTATTTAAATCTTAAAGTCCTGGGTTTTTTATAACAAGACTCTTGATAGTCTTTAAAAATTCTGTATATTTTTATTTGAAGAGCATGTGAGTATATTAGGAGTTTGATCTTAATCCAGCTTAGTGCAAATGTATTTGACGTTATGAGTGTAATGCATATTCATTAGGCAGTTACACTGACTGTAGCAAATGAAGTCTCATTAGAGATCATCAGTAAAGTGAACTTGGGCTAAACCCAGTCACTCACCATAAGAGAATTATTTAAGCTTCGTTAAGGTGAAAAACGACTGCATGATGTATGCATGATTCTGTATGCTGGGTGATATTACTGATATTCCTTTTGGAACTGTACACCGTGTCCCCTGATCCAAGCTAGAATAAGACAGTCTGATTTTCTTTGTAATATTCTTTTTAAGCCTACTGCTACCAAGTGCCCTTTGCGTCTCTGTAGCAGGCACGGGCTGCTGTTTTTGAGTTAAAGGACTATTAGTGTATTAAACTTGGTAAATTTGTGAATTGATGTCGAGAACAGTAGTGCATACCTGGCATTTGCTAAAACCAACTGGTGAATGCCTTTGTGAATTTAGCCTTCTTACCATGTTTCACATTGGGGTTTTTCATGTTTATAAATATCAGCAATACATATTGCTAAATATATAAAAATGTCACATTATTTGTGGTCTGATCTTTTCTTTTTCTTTTTTCACATGACAACATGGGGTGCCATAATTGTGCAGCAGTTAGTGCTTCCGCTTCACAGTTTTGGGTGTTGATTTAGTCTTTAATCTTTTAACCGTGTATGTATACTGGTAGCACTAGCTTTCTATCAGCACAGCACAATGCTCTGATGTAGAAATGCAAATAGCTACCAGCCTTGGTTTTCATGTGATGTTTTGTTTGCGGTGCTTTTACTTTTAAGGGTTTGAACCAGGATGAGACTTGAATAACTTCAACATACAAACATTTTGTTAGCATTCACACCATCAGGAGGAGAGCGTCATAGCCAAGGGCTTTGAACTCTCACTGAAACGCAGTTCTTGTGAAATCTGTTTTAAGTTGTGGTAATTACAGCTTGTGGCAAAAACTGCAGATGAAGTGCAGTGAACTAAAAAAAATTATATTTTGAGAAAGAATAAACCACATACTAAATGTAAATTAATTGTGCAAATATATTCTCTTTGTGACTTGGACCTTATAGTAGTAGTCTAGACAACTCTATTGCTTATAGTTAAAAGCCTGGCTTGACTGAGCATCACCACAGTAATAGATATATTATTATTATTTCAGTTTAATGTGTTTGGTTGTGTCTTTTTTGCACTTGATAACAATCAGTTGTTTCATTTCTTTTAGATCGGGATTTCAGTATTCAAGTGACCACAGATCGCCGGGCCTACACGGCAGGTGAGCCGCTGGAGCTCCGCTGCACTATAGACGCTCAAAATGTTGCTGAGCGCTACTTTTCAGTGTCGTGGGTCTTCAGCAGCTCGTCTGTGGCCGTAATTGGGCCCAGCTCTGTGCCTGTTCTGGGGGCCAACTACGTTCAGCGTGAGGCTGCTGGACTTATGACCGTTCGCAAAGAAAGCACATCAGTTCATCTACTTAAACTGCAGCGTCTGCTTCCTGAGGATGCTGGAAAATATATATGCAGAGTAACTGAACGGGAAAGGACACCCACCGGGGAGTTCATTGATCGCAACAAGCGTTCTCGCAATGTTCAGATCACTGTGACCCCACTAAGTAAGTAATTTTCCTTAATCTTGAAAACTAATTACTTATTGATGATATAATGTATTTTCTGAAATGAAAGGGACAATTATTGCTGTCTTAATGCAGTCTGTACAGTGTTGTTAAGTGCACTTTGTAAGAGAGAGTCTAGAGATAATCAGCATTATTTACCACTTGTTTTTAACTTATTTAGTTGCTGTACTGAAGTCATAATGAGGCAGGAGAATGCCTTGTTAAAACCGTTCTGTGTGTTCTGTCATTTTAAGATACTTTAAACTGTCAAAAACATAAGAAAGACCGATTACCAGCATATACGTATGATGCTAAGCTTTCCTCTCTTTCTGTGTCTTTTTTCACCACTGGTAAGAACAACATTAATGGCTGTGAGACCAACTTAAGGACCCATGACTAACAGGCCAGAAATAAAACTGGAGAAAGGTTAAAAAGGGAGTAAAGAAACCACCCTATTTAAGGATTTAGTTAAGTGGCTCTCTAGGGTGGCTGACACTGCTGTGGCCAAGTGAAGACACTTCAACTAGAATAAAAGACAGGATATGGAGTGGGTGAGGAATCTTAGGTTAATCATGATTTAAAGAATGATCCACCTTTTTCACTTTGCCTGCCCTGAATTGCTGTGTTTGACAGCTTTTTACTCAGTAACTTAACTATAATTATTCCTTCTACTTCCAACAGTCTTTTCCCATTTTTTAATGCTGCCTTTTCACACAAAGTACTTGCCCACCTGACAAATAACCAGACCCCGAATCTGGCTTGCCATGTGCTGTAGTTTCAGCCAGATACTTATTTGTAAATTAGGAATACACCTTTTAAAACCTTCAATAACATCACGCAAGAAATGGGCAAGTGATATAAGCATGGCGAGCCAAGCATTTACCCTTATATGTCAACTCTCCTTTCCCAATATGCTGGAGAGCCAGTAAAGCAAAAAATGTGGATGCATTCCTTTGAGAAGCAGTTTATTAGAGTGATTTGTTTTGGTTTAGTCCCACAGGAGCTTTTTCTGCAATATATGCAGGGTTTATGAGACCATTAGAGCCATAACAACTGCCTGGGGCTGTGTACATGCACAGTTGTCTATATTTTTTCTTTCTTTGTTTTAGTCTTTATTTTATTTGTTCTTACTCTATCTTCGTGCATCCATTTCTCTTGCCATCTTGCGCACGAAAGCCCACATTATAGACTTTCCCTTTGCTGTTTCTTTATGACTTACTCATCTTATCTAGGCAGCATGGTGGCACAGCAGTTAGCGCTTCCACCTTTCAGAACCCTGGTCCCATAATCGATTACCAGCTGGGTCAAACAGGCAGTTACTTCTGTGTGCAGTTTGCTTATCCTCTTGTGCCTGCATGGATTTGCTCTAGGGATTGCAGTTTCCCTTCATATTCCAAAGACTTGCCAATAAGTATATTGTAGATACTAAATTGCCCCATGACTGAATCCCTAGTGGCATTTCCTGTCAGTAAATAGCCATTGGTGTTGTTCAAATGTTAAGCTTCCAAGCAAATCTAGTCGTCATATTGTGCATTATGTGTGGTGACGGTTACAGGCAGGAAAGAAAATGGAAAGACACTTACTATAATGATTCAGCTCTCAAACCATCTGGTTCACAAATGCTTTCCTAAGATTAGTACATGACAAGTAACATAAAGCAATGACGTATAATTCTTTTTATTTTAGTGTGATTTAAAGAAAAGCCAAGCTTTCGAAATGATGTGGTATATGTACGATCAGTTGCGGTATATTGCTTGGAACGTTTTTGTGCTTTGATAGAGGAATAGTTCATGCCTGAGGAAAGTCTGCACCATAGATGCCTAACCATGCCTCTTCAAAGTTGTACTTTTTATTTTATCCTTTATTTTATAGTAGTTTGGAGGAGTGTAGAGGTCCCTGTAGCAAAGGATGGGATAGACTTTGATCCACACTCTTCTTGCAAGAGCCTGCACTGAGCTTCCAGATTCACAGGGAGTCCCCAAAGCCCTGCTGGTCTGGATCTTTGCCTTTTTTAGCAGCAAGACAAGATCCCCTTAACCATTGTTCAGTGCTGCAGGACACGTTTTTAAGGGCCATAAGCACTATTCATTGAAGTCATGGGCTTTTGATAGCTTATTTGTCCTGTAGGCCTTACGGAAACCTGAATATAGTGAAATAATTCATACACTATAAAGACAAAAGTACTGGGGCACACCTATTAATCATCGAATCAAGACAATATTTTTTTTATAATATCATGTACATTTATATAATATAAACATAAATATAATATAAATATTTTTTTTATAATAAACTTTGTTTATAAGTGTAAACAAAGTAAAGACAATTCTTTAAGAGAAATAGCTACATGCAATTCATGTGTGTCTCTTTTTGTTCTTTTCAGGTAGTAACATTACTGTGTCATTGTCCAGCAACTTATCTGAGGTGATGGAGGGTGATCACATCCAGTTATCATGCTCTGTTCATACTGCACTGGGAGCACTCTCCGTTGTCTGGCAGCGAATTGGCAAAGATGGCAGTGCTCCTGCTGTTGAGCTGGCATCAATGAACCATGATGGCACTATACAACCTGGACCCACTTACCAGGAGCGGCATAGTTATGGGGAGGTGCATGTAGAAAGGATTCGATACGACATTTTCACCCTGACCCTTTATAATGCTCTTCCCATGGATGAGGGTCAGTACCGCTGCAGTGCCACCGAGTGGCTTCAGCTTGGCAGTGAGCCTGACTGGCAGCAGATTGGAGAGAGTGCTGCCACCAGCACCATCACTGTTAAGTCTGTTGGTAAGAAAATTATTTATTTATTTAATTTACACTAATTTATAAACTGTAAAAAGAATTTCCACAGCAGATGATAGTCAATAATTGCCATATGTTCTTACTTTTCCATGTCCAATGTAGCTTTTTTATTCTAGCTATTGCTCCAATATCTATTACCAATTTACAGTCAGGTTTACTTTAGTAAAAAGACCTGATGCTGCTAAAAAATCTCTGTTAATTTTTAACCTCTTAATTTCAGTAAACAGTCTTTTTACTGGAAAGAGTGTCTAATATCCATTAAATTATTCATTTTTGTTCAGGTTTCAAGTGATTTATTTCCAAATGTTTCTAAGGCAAAGTAAATATAATTGCAAAAAATATCTGTCACATGCCTGAGTGAGAAAAATCACTGATTACTAAGTGTGTGGCATTTAAAAAAATGTAAACTGTAGGCCAAACACTAGTCAGAAATGCTTTCTCTGCTGGTACAAAGCCTGCCTATGTCATCTTTCCATCATAATCAATATCCCTCCCTGCCCTCTCTGCACTTAACATGTATCTTTTAGATAGACACCCACACACGCGCACACACACACACCCACACACTGCAAAGAACATGAGTTTTTGTGAAGATAAAAACATAGATATGACTCCACTGTAATGTCCAATAGTGTTGGATTTTTTTAGGACCTAATCTTTCTTTGTGATTTGCTCTTATCTTGTACACACTGTTCAACAGGAGCCACTGAGTATCTTTCCTATTTCATTGAAAATATGCTCTTGATGGTTGGGAACACTTCTGATATGTGGTCTTATTTATTTGCATCATATCAAAGAAATCCTTATTTTTCTGTTGTAGATTTAAATGAATATTAATGTGACACAATTAGCTTTGTTGACTTAAACATCAATCTTTTGTTTTGATATGGATCCTCAGTGGCATGATGTGAAGATTCTCTAATGCAGTTTTGTACTGTATGTGTGGATATGCATGCATACAAAGTACAGATTGCTTTTTTATCTGTATGTAATCCTCTTCTTATCAGCATTAAATCAGTACAGTTTCTTTGCTGGTGTGGGCAGATAATCCTGGTTTGACTTTCTTTATTTTTACTTTTGTCTGACCAATTGACATCTAAAGGGTAGTACTCAGGTAAGCTATGTACAGAACCTAGAGAGAGTTAACATTAATGAGCAGAGAAAAAATTAGAAGCACAAATGCTTTTATTCTCACCTACTTGAATGTAAGAGTTTCTAATATTAGACTTTAAAAAAAACATACTATGCAGTAGGTGATGCAGGTGGAAGTGGTTATTAAAAGACTTTTTTTTGGTTGGATAAAGAGGCCAAACTGCATTTTAGGGTTCTGATGTAGCGTATAACAAGGGGGCGTATAACCATACATGTCGTGTTCCTATGCACAAGTGTCCAAATTTTACTTTACTTTGCTTAACGTGTGCTCACAGTCCTCAAAGTATTTTATTTACATTTACATTACATTTAGTCATTTACCGGATGCTTTTATCCAAAGTGACTTACAAGTGAGAACAGCACAAATCAGTAGTCAAAGAAAAAAACAGCAACACTGTATAATTTTCATACCTTACATCAGATGTTTGTTAAAGAGATGTGTTTTTAGTTTTTTCTTAAAGATACCAAGTGACTCCGCCTTACGGACAGAGTTGAGAAGATCGTTTCACCATTTAGCAGTAGTGAACACCATGAAGTAAGAATTAGCAGGCGACGATTTGGAGTGTATTTTGAAAATATAGAGTGAAGGTAAGAGGGGCAGATCCAGAAATTGTCCCATCGGCCAGAGTCAGTGGCTTATACTGAATGCGAGTAGTTGCAGGGAGCCAAAGGATAGAGATCATTAGTGGAGTGACATGAGTTCGCTTGGGTTGGTTGAACACAAGTTCGGCTAAAGAGTTTTGAATCAGTTTTAGAGGCCTGATTGTGCAAGCTGAGAGACCAGCAAGCAGTGCATTACAATAATCAAGCTGGGATAGGATGAGGGTTTGAACTTACAGCTGAGTAGCATGTTCAGACAAGAAAGGTCTGATCTTCCTGATGTTGTACAGAAGAAATCTGCAGGAACGGGCTGTTTTAGTGACCTGATCAGATAGTTTAACATGTGAGTCAATTATGAAACTAAAGTTACAAAGTTACAGACTAAATCGGTTGGAGAGATTGTGGAGCCATCAATTTGGAAGGTTAGGTCTTACTGGATTGAGGGTTTAGCTAGGATTATGAAAAGCTTTGTTTTCTAAACATAGGTTGAGATGACAGGCCTTCATCCAAACAGATAATTCGGTGAGGCAAACAGATATCCAAATTGAGATTGTGGTGTCGTCAGGGGCAAAAGACCAATACAGTGTCTTCAGCATAGCAGTTGTAAGAGAAACCATGTGTCTGAATGTCTCTCCCCAGTGATATTATGTATAATGAAAAGAGGATGAGCTCTGAGGAACACCAGTGAGTACCTGGTGAGAGTTAAAAATCTCCCCATTCCATGACACTTTGAAGGTCCTTCCTGTTAGTATCGAAACCATTCAAGTATTATACCAGAAAAGCCTAATTCTAATGGAATGGACAGTAGAATCTGATGTTTTACTGTATCAAAAGCTGCACAGAGGTCCAGCAGGATGAGGACAGAGGATTGCTGTTGTCTCAGTGGAGTGACCACACCTAAAACCAGACTGATTGGGATCAAATGTGTAAGAGTTTGCTGATGCCCTCGATCTTCGCTGTGAAGAAGGTTTGCAAAGACATCAGCTGACAGAGAAATGTTGGGAGGGAGAGAAGGTGGTGTGAGTAAAGTGTTAAAAATGCTAAATAAAGTGCAAACATCTGAAATGCATATTACTTGGGCTGGAAGTACAAGGATTTGGTAGCAGTTACACCCTTCGAGAAGGTGGTGAGTGAAGACTGATATGTTTCTAAATCTAAAGACAGACCAAACTTCCGCCATTTTCAGGGGATTGAAGAGTAATGTGTTTTTTTCGAACCACCTCTGTGAGCCAGGGACTGGCGGGGGCGCTGTGTGTTTTCCTGGTGAATATTGGACAGACCTGGTCTAGACTGGAAGTTGAGAAATTACTGATGCAAGGAAGAGAAAATGTAACCAAGTCAGCAAAAACTGTTGGAGAGAGAGAGTGCTAAGGTTATGACATACCTGAGTGGTTTTATTGATGATCGAGTAAGGTGAAGGAAGAGAAACAGAGAACTGCAGAAAAAAGTTATCTGATTCATGAAGCAAAGTGAAACAAGAGCGTGTCATGATAAGGTAATGCTGGTTGCCAGCCCGGTGGATAACTTAAGAGCGGAGTAGGTGGAGGTCCTGGCTTGAGATAAGAGCAAGAAATACAGTAGCGTAAAGTTGATCTAAGTGAATGTTGAAATGACAGGATGACAAGAGGACAACCATCATATAAGCGGGATCATAATATCATATCAAATTCCTCATCTAATTTGTACAGTTGACCTGGGGTGTGGTAGGTGACAAAAAATTACATTTAACAGGTTTTGCGATGGTCAGTGCATGAAATTTAAATTAAACGGTGTTAGATAAGTATAAGTGTAAAAGAGAAGAAAATTTCCATTTGTGAGAAATAAGCAAACCTATTCCACCAGCACTTTTGCCGATATTAGGAGAGAGAAGTGAAAATTAGTTGAGAGGGTAGCTGGAGTCCTGGAGTTCTCTGGACAGAGCCACATCTTAGTGAGCAGCAAAAGCAGGAATGAAATCGGATTTCTTGGTGGCCGACTGACAATTCCGTAGTCCTGCAGAGAAGATGAAGGGCTTGTTTATATTCACCTGCTGCAGAGTTCACATGTATGCAAGAGTGTATCTTCTCTTCTGAGGAAAGGAAAATCTGCGCGAGAAGAAAATGACAGAGATGAACTGGAAACACATACTGATGTGGATGAAGATGTAAATGGGTATAACGTAGATTTCAGAAGAACTGATTTGTGTAGGAACAGTAACTAATAAAAACGGTAGGAGAATGAGAAATATACTTAGTGTAGTTGCCTTGTCGTTTTCCTTGCTCAGTGGACTTGCACAGGTAGACTTGCAGGTCTTTACACGTATAGGTCTTCACACGAGAGGACTGAACACGAGAGGGCTGTTGCTTCAGCGTATCAACAGTTCTTAAATAGCATGGATGAAAATAATTAAGGTACACAACACGCCCCATTTCATTGCAAGTTGTATAGTGTATACCGATGTATGTGACAATATTTAATGAGATTTGTACTTAATAATAATATATAAAACATACTAAAGCTAAAAGCTGTGTAGTCAAAGTCCTGTAGTACAGCCTGTAATGTTATGATTAAATAGCCCTTGGCTCAACTAAAGGTGACCGTCTGTACAAAATATACATACAACCACCTATTAGTGGTTAACAATTTTTAAAAAAAACCTAATCATAATTTGTTCTTCCTGTCACTGTCAACTATTAAATGGCTTATATAAACTGAGATTTAAATATGTTAGATTGCTTAATTGGTCCAAATCACGCTGAATGAGCCTGCACATCAAGCTGATAAAATAAATAATAAAATATTACAAATAAGCATAATACCCTATGAAGTATGTTTATGGTGCTGTATGACAATAGCAATCATAAACATAATTTTTAAAACTGTATAGTCTGTATAGTTACGTAAATATTAAAATCTAGGGGCTGTTTTCTACATGTCAGTAATTAAACCTTCTAATTACATTAATTAATTAAAGTAATTAAATCTTCTATACGTACTGTCAACAAGAAAAGGACACGATGTAGTGACAAATTACAAGACCTAACATATTTCTACTTACATAAAGTAAAGCACTGCCATAATGTGCAGTGCCACTTCAATTTTTAGAAGAATAAATGTGACATAATAGCAAACATGAACTGAAGAGATTTTATGCACTATATAAATATAAACATGACATAATAAATAAATAAGGAACTTACGTTTTAAACGTTTAGTTTAATCAAGTGCCATTGATTTTGTATAAACATGTTATCCTTATTTTACAATATTTTAAATGCACCAGGGCGGCATGGTGGCTTAGTGGTTGGTGGAACCCTACATGACCCTAGCATTAAGTGAGAGAAAATGGATGGGTTTTAAATGCACCACTTAAATAAGTAACTGAATTGAAATGCTTAAGGTTTGTTGCACCTTCTTGACTTATCACTCATAGTTGTGCTTTTTTTACCCTTTCATCCAAAACTCCTTATGTTTAAAAATAAAAGTACACAGATTAAAAAGCAATGCTTTATTCCAATACATACAATAATAGTTTCAACTGCTTTGCAACTTTTTGCACACAAAAATGAATAATGTTGTTTCAGGAAGAGCGGTGATAGAATGAAAAACAGAAGAAGAAAAACATGTTTTTAAAGAGTGAAGCTTTAACTCGTTGACATGAAAGGACACCCGTAGGTCACAGTGGCGAGACACTAGCTTCACCTGACAGTGTGCTGCTGTCTCTATTGCTGATCTGTAGGGGCAAACGTGCACCACATATATGTGAGTGTGCCTATGTGTACAGAATAAGAAAATAACCAAGCACATGGGTAGGAGAACTAGCTGTAAAAGGCATCAATTTCCCATATTTAAACTATGTGTAGAATCAAACCTTGAAATAAAACAATTCTTTGTCAAAAGAGCTAGTACAGTATATCACAGTGAATGCTTTCACACAATTTTTTTTTACAACTGAAGGCATCATTGACTTTCTTATGAAGAGGTATTTAACTTTCATATGAACATTATGAGGTCTCTATCATCTGATCCTATTTTGAATGTCAAGTGAAATTCATTAGGACAGATAAAAATGCCAGGCTCCTGACAGTCAGGCAGTTGCTGTATCCTACACATTTAAAATATCTTTTTTATTA
The DNA here is from genome assembly GCA_019802435.1 of Corydoras maculifer. Classification (NCBI taxonomy): domain Eukaryota; kingdom Metazoa; phylum Chordata; class Actinopteri; order Siluriformes; family Callichthyidae; genus Corydoras; species Corydoras maculifer. The sequence goes on along the minus strand of JAFMOD010000562.1, from coordinate 59,202 downwards.
TTATTATTATTATTATTATTATTATTTAGAAATTATTTTTTAAAAATTGATTGTGCAACATATGGCGGCACAGTGGCTTAGTGGTTAGCACGTTCGCCTCTTAGCGTTAAGGATTCCCGGTTCGAATCCCAATCTGGTTGGACTTTCCATGTTCTCCCTGTGTCTGCATGGGTTTTCTCCGGGTTCTTCGGTTGCCTCCCACAGTTTTAAAACATGGATTAATGTTAATTCAATTCTCCAAAATTGCCCCATATAGAGTGTGTTTGTGTGAGTGAGTGTGTGCCCAGCGATAGATTGGCACCCTGTCCTGGGTGTATCTGCCCAGCGCCCAAAACGTTCCCCCCTGGATGAGCATGAGGAACCCTACCGCGACCCTAGTAGAGGATAAAGCGGAAGATGATGGATGGATTTTGCAACGTGTGACACTTTCATCTAAAGCAACTTACAATCAAGATAACAACAAATGTCTAATATGTAAAACCTAATATGTATCGGGCCGATATTCAACAGCTAGAATTTACTTGACTTGTGCCTATGCACATGTGCTTAGAGTTAGAGTAATATTGGTTTGTAAAAAAAAACAATAATTCCAAATACAGGTCAAAAGCCACACAAAAATGTTAATTAAATAAGCAATGTGAACATCAACCAGGAGCAGTATTGTTAAATATTTTTGAACACATTCTTTTGTTACTTGAATCAATAGGCAAGATGATTCAATGCAGTTGGACTAAAAGACTTATGAAGATTACTTAACTTCTGCTGCAATGTTCCACACTATTATTTCACAGTTACCTTGTGTTTTGTCGTTATTACAAAATTCTCAATACAATTAATATATCTAGTAGAATTGGAGTCTAAAGGAGAGAAGCAAAATATTTATCTTATTGCATAATAATCTCTGTGTGTGTGTAATAAAAAACTGCCCCTTGCCCCATACAGCTGTGTATCATTTGCTAAAACCAAAGGTTTAAATTGCATTCTGCTGTGAATGACAGCAGGGATGAGATGCCATTTATGAACATGAATGAGCTGGAAGCAGAACAAGGCACATATATGCTAATCCACACAAACATAAAGGATAAGCATTCAAATTAGTACAGAAGTACAGAAGTTTGTCACTATTTTCACATTTTTCACTGTCTATCTGCTTTTACCTGTTTGCTTGTAAGAAACATCTTTTTCATAGACTTTGTCAACAATTTGTTAATAAGTCATAAATTTAGCAGTTGATTCCTTTTATTTTTCACAGTTGTTGCTCGACAAGTGTAATGCTATTTTCCTTTTTAAATACATTTGTCTTCACTGATCAGTTAATGTTGAGCCATTGCTCTTTAATGTTGATACATGTGCTAAAGCAATAATAGGACATGTTAAATGTTGAAGCAAAATACAAAATACTAAGAGTATGTCCTGGAGTTTGAAAGTTGAAACACAATCTGATTTAAATGTATAGTTTCTTGAGTTACTAACACATGAATGCAGAATTGTGTTACTTTTTAAAAATACTATTTACATTTTTAGTGTGCTGGTTTTGTGTTGCAGTCCCAGACGCCTTTTCCGTGGTCCATTATATTCATCTGTAGTTTGGTATAATAAACAGAGAAGGAAGTTCTTTAAATAACTTTTAGCTTCCACCTGCACAAAGCTCTGAGCAGCTCTTATTGAGCAAAACTGCAGAGATGGCTCCATGTTGCAGATGTTCACATCCACCATAAACACCTATAACCTGCTGGGGCCAACCAGTGTTCTGAACACTTCGGGGAATCTTTTCAAACTCATTTTCTTTTCTGCATCTTCATGAGTGGAAAATGAGCCGTCTGGGCATTTCCTTTAACGATGACTGTTCACATAGCCCCTTTGTGCTGTGAGCAGTAGTGCCAGAAATTGCTTTCAGAGGGTAGCAGTAAAAACAGCAAGTGGAGGCAGACTTGTCATCTGCACTTCCATTAGTGCAGGGGTAGAGTAGAAAGCATCAGTGTCTGAGAAGAATTAGCTGTCAAATTGATCTAAGCTCTTGTATGTCTGCATCCAAGTGCATCACTGAAGTTTGAGTAACTGGAACATTTGTGGTTAGATTTTGCCAATACAGTTTTAAAATATGAAATCACTTCCAAGTAATTCTTTAGCATACTGTACATGGTGTCTACCATTTTTATAAGAAGTCTGAGTTTTCCCTGTACCACACGTGTTCTTAAGTCCACTACATTTTACTACAAATACACTGTTACTCACAATGCATCATGAACACTGATGTGTTTACTGGGTTCACATAAGCAATAGCACAGTTCAGTATTGTTTGACCAATACGTATTACACAGTAGTTAGTGCTGACTAGCATCATAGCAAAAAAATTCTGTTAGATTACTGACACTTGGCCCTGTGCCTTTTCTGTGCTCAGTTTGCAAGTTTTGCCTATTTTTGCATAGCATTCCTAAATTTATTATGTTTTTCGTTCACAATCATAAGACAGTATGGACAATTATTGGGACACATCTTGTAATTTATTTATTAATTAGGCATAGCATTCATTTTCTCTCCCACATGTGTACTGTATATAAACATCAAGCTCACCATCCATTTTGGACAGCTGTGTTCTTTCAAATTTAGGCAGCAGTTTGGTGAGACTTTGGTGAGAGCAAGGTCCATAAAAATATGGTTGATTAAGGATAGTGTCAAAAAAATTTACAAACCCACACAGAGCTCTGACCTTAACACAGTTAAGTCTTTGGGATGAATTAGCATGAAGTTGGCTTTTTTTATCCAACATTAGTGTCTTACTGAGAACTACTCTTCTGAATCAAAAGGCAATTTTTCCGCAAACGCACAAGATTGTGTGCTCCAATACTTTTGTATATGAAGTGCACTGTCTTCTAAAAGTCAATTAACCTTGAATGTTTATTTTATGCAATTAGTTTTCATTATCTTTTGTTTACGACCATTCTCAATTAGCAATAAACTCAGTGTTGTCAAAATTTATCACCTTACAACTCAACAGAAGTAAATCTCTTGATGGTCACTGCATGGTTCTCTCTTGAGTAACAACATGGTTTTCTTGTCTTTTCTTTCCCAGAGTCCTCGATCTTTGTATCAGCATCATCACGCACTCCCAGTGTGACGTTTGGAGACTCATTTGACCTGCAGTGTATTGTAAAGTCCCGTCATAGTCCCAGTGTTCCTGCTTCAGTTACTTGGCGCTTCCAACCAGCCGAGGGTAACGGCGAGCTGCGAGAAGTGGTGACCTTCACACGAGATGGCATGCTAAAGTGGGGCGCACAGACACTGGGGCTAGGCACACACACCTCAGTGGACCGAACACGTAACAATACCAACTTTCGACTAAGTGTTAGTCGAGCCGGGCATAAAGAGACTGGGACATACCAGTGTGCTGCTATGCTTTATCGCAGGAATTACAATGGCACCTGGAAAATCATTGCCAACCGCACTTCCAACCTCCTGGGCATCAGCGTACTGCAGCCAGGTCTGTTCTACTTTAATGCTTGAGCTCTGTGTGTGTGTGTGTGTGTGTGTGTGTGTGTGTGTGTGTGTGTGTGTGTTTGTTCAATGACCTTTGCCTAATGAATACATTAGACAATGAGCACCTCATGTCACAGTTTTCGTTTGAGCTATGCTGAGATTTATTAACCTCGCTCTTGTTGATGGTAGTCTCTTTATTATTGTGTATTTGGGGTGATCTGTCAAATTGGTATAACACCAGATGGAAGACGGAGAGTAATTCTTGGTTTCAAAAATTTAAATTGAGCATTTCTCTTAATGACTTAGTGAAGAAGCATTCATTAACTGATTTTCTGTTTTCTGCTAAATCTTCTTTGTGTCAACATTACAAATAAAGTACCATAAATAATTGCCAACCATCCGACAGAAAGATCTGAGGTAATGAGTTGGTACAACAGATAAATGTTTGTCCCGACATCTGCAGATTTCTGCTTCAAATCCTGTTGATTTTTACAGCGAAGATAGAAAATTGGCCTTGCTGTAAAAGAAGAATTGAACAGAATACTTTTTCCTCCATTAATCACAGCAGCACTTGCTAGTCATGGTAGTGCATAAGCTTATGCATATGGAAGGGGTGGGAGCTTTTCTTCTCAGCACTTTACACTACAATTGGGTGTTACATGTATAGCTATTTGTAAGAAGGTGCCTGGGAGCTAAAGTGTGATAGGAGAGCTGCCAAGTGGGTGGGGATTGAACAGATAAAAAAAGATGGAGAGAAGTAAAACATTTAAACCACCTTAAATAAAAAACGAACTCATGAAGTAAATTTTGTCAGTCACAGAAATGCTTAACATCACAGTTTCAACACTTCAGTTGGTTTAGTCTCATTATATAGCCACATTGTTGCTTGTTCATGTGTTAAATTGTATCACAGATTTATACGTATACAATACCTAGTAGTTAAAGCCTCTTTCTGTCTGTGTATCATATTATTGTGTGCTTTCAAAATCCAACTGTAACTGATTTCTTATTTCTCTGATTGGAAACTGTATAGACATGTGTTCATAAGAAAAATAGATTACACAAAGTTTAAAGATTGGTTTCTATTATGTACATTATTTAGTAACAAATATGACACTTAATGAATTCACTTAACGTGAATTTAGCAGTGTTTCCTTCGCGGATTTAACTATTCACTATTATTTAACTAGATTATTAATTCAATTAGTTTGGATTTTTTTAATGTGGGTTGCACACACATATCTCTCTCTCTCTCTCTCTATCTCTCTCTCTCTCTCTCTCTCTTTCTCTCTCTCTCTCTCTATATATATATATATCTTTCTATCTATCTATCTATCTATCTATCTATATATATATATATATATATATATATATATATATATATATATTACAGTTTTAATTAGTATGTAAACATAAAATATTGAAGTCTGTTACTGCATAATGATAAAAATTTACTAAGTAAAGAAATTCCTGCTTGGACATGACTTGGCGACTTTCAGATTGAACACAACCCAACACCTGAAACACTGAGCTACCATTTGTTTAAGAGGCTCAACAGAGACAATGTGTGTTATGCACATAATTGCTTGGTATATGCCATTCTTCTGTTTTTGTTTTCTAAATATATCAGATCTAGATGTAGATCATATGCATGACACAGTATGAGCTATTAATCTGAATGTTATGGGTTCAAACCCTGAATTTACTGTATTGCCAGTGTGGGTGCTTGAGCAAGGCCCTTAAACCTCATTGCTCCAAAAGTGCTGTTGACCCCTTGCTCTATTATCCAGATCAGTTAGACAAAAGTGTTTACCAATTTAAATATTGTTTCATAAACATATTGTATCACAGCATTTAATGTAAAAAAAAAAAAAGCTGCACAGAGATATTATATTGTTATACTGTATGTTATAACTTATACTTTTTTGTGAGTTAATAATTCAGCCATAGTTACAATAGTAAAGGTAAGTTCAGCATAAATGTATATAAACTTTGCAGTATTATTTAAGTTATGCAGAGAATTATCTGTTAATAATAAATAAATATATTTTGCATATGATTTTACACAAGGAACCGTATAGTTCAGCTTTTTCACCAGTAGTTATTTGATAACATTTAACTAATTATTTAATATACATGTAATAATAATAATAATAATAATAATACATTTTATTTATATAGCGCTTTTAGGGACCTCAAAGACGCTTCACAAAAACAGATAAAGCAGGATATCATTAAAACACTCAAGACATATTCAACATTAACACAGTTATACAATATGAGAAGCAAAATTAAAAAGCAGAACAGAAATAAAATATCAAGTTAAAATTAAATCAGAGGTTAAAAGCAGTGTCATGATTTGAACAAACTTTATCGGATTGTCCTGATCATGGAGATTTACTATTATATTTTTGAGCTTGGATAAACACAATTTTATATTATGCGTTATAGTGACAAACAGATTTTGCATTGTTCAAGTTGAGTGTTAAAAAAAAAAAATTTCTTCCTATTTAGGCTTTGGTTTGTTCTTTCTTTTATCTCTCTGGTTTTATGTGCTGTTATATAATTGCTAACCCCATTTGGGCAAAAGAACAGTAGATGACATATGTGTATGATGCTGCAAGAGGAACTTCTATCATGCTTGCCATACATTCCTTTCCTGTACCATCTATCTGTATGGTTTCTGAACCAAATGCTGAATTTTCTTAAAAAAGGACAAAACTTGAAGATGATTTAATAGATAATTTTATATTATTATATTGTTTTCATGTTCACATATTAGCTTGTATTTTGTGGAGGTATTTTATAGAGTAGAAAGCTTTCTATGTAGTATGTAAATGGAATTTTTAGATGATCACAATACTTTTGCCAGTCAGGTGAGTTTTAAGCTAGACGTGACTGGCTGGTGACACTTGTTGCTGTTTTCTCAACACTGCTGGTGACTCTGAGGGTTTGGTGCTCTCAAAAGTGAGACGAGGTCTGCTAAACACAGCCATTTCTCATTGCTCCCATGATGGCTGCCATCGATCCACTGCTGAAGTGAGTTTATCACAGCCTCTTCAAAGCCATTAAACTTAGCAGCTTCCATCAGTGTTATTGACACAAGGATTTCTCTTCTTCCCTCTACATTTTCCTTTTCTATAACACCAGTGAAAGTGCATGTGGATATACTAGTAATAATGTATAAAGATTATGGATAAGAGGTGAAAATCATTAGGTTTTGCATTCTTTAATCCATATAACTGCATGCCATTCACCACTCAATACAGTATATCTAGTATCCAGTATTTCTTTTTTGTTATGATGCAGAGTAGTTGGCAGTGAACATAATAATGAGAAGCACCAAGCTCTATTTCTTTTGTTAGTGAATGTTTAGTATGATCCAGAATAGTCAGACAGATTTGACAGTTTGAGAGATGACTGCCAAAACACAGTAGTGTGATGTTCTCATTTTGCATCAAGATTTAGTAGAAGATTCTTTTTTCTAAACATGTATATTACATTTTCCCTGCCTTTTAGCCTATTGAGTTTGGACCTTTGTAACACATAAGAAATGCAATAAGAGCAAACACATGTTCAATTCCCCATTTCTCAGGGGATTTTCTATACGCCTTCCATCTCTGTGACAGAATCTAATATCTCTAGTAATAATGCTGGATCTGCCCTAATGGAGCCATCTCTAGCACCAGATTAATGACTGACTCAGGAATGGAATATTAAGATTTTCTCATTAACATATTCTCTCTTGGTTACAAAGATATTCTAAGACTGAAGCAATGAGACATATGAAATGCAACTGGAATAAATATGCCCAACATGTGATCAGCGTGTATGTGAGCCACCTACATTCAACCCCACTTGCCTGTATATTCAATATGTACATGCTACCTACACATAAGGCATACTACAATTCTAATTACTCAACAATTACTATTAAACTTACTTGCATTAATTTATTTACCAATTACTGCCAGATTACCTTGTTAAAATCTTTCCGTTACAGCAGACATTAGAATTAGCATAGCGTTAGCATCTTATTTTTCTTACCTTTACACATTCCCGCTTCAGTCTATTTGGATTTAGTTTGCACTAAACACTTAATTTAAAAATAATTAAATACTGTAGCGGCACGGTGGCTTAGTGGTTAGCACGTTCGCCTCTCAGCACTAGGGATTCCCGGTTCGAATCCCCATCTGGGTGGAGTTTCCATGTTCTCCCCGTGTCCGCGTGGGTCACCTCGGGGTCTCCGGTTTCCTCCCACAGTCCAAAAACATGGATCAAATCAATTGAGTTCTCCAAATTGCCCCATATAGAGTGTGTATGTGTGAGTGAGTGTGTGCCCAGCGATAGATTGGTGCCCTGTACTGGGTGTATCTGCCCAGCGCCCGAAACGTTCTCCCCTGGATGGGCATGGGGAACCCCCCGCGACCCTAATATAGGATAAAGCAGAAGATAATGAATGAATGAATAAATACTGTAGCTCACGTTCTTTTTTTGGTAAAGGCTTAGAGACTTACTGACACCAATGGGTTTGTGGAAGTAAAAAAAATATTTTTTAGTCTGTAGTTTGGTGCCCTAACTACTGAGATCACAAACATAAATGCTATTTTATGTTTTATACTAAATAGCTTGATCTCTATGCAAAATGCAGTTAACTACCTGCTTTTTTATAACCTCTATTCTATATACTGTAGATTAGGTGGAACCATTACATAATTGTAGATGTAACTCCAAATATCTGTTCAGAAAGAACTATAACCCTGCAGTAATCTGGTGCTGTTAGTCTTTAGCAGTTCATTTTTAATCAGAAGGAGCATGTAATCCCACAGACTACACTGTGACTAACATTGAGCAACAAATGTCTAGAATGTGCTTTATAGAAACAAACCGTGGTCACATTAAATCAGGTCAAGCTATAGTATCTTATTAAGGAAAAAATGTAAAGCAGTGTAGTATGTGATTTGCAGAGGTGTGTTTTTTTTTTTTTTTTTTGTATTATAGTATTTTAACTTGTCTAAAATTTTCCCCAATGTCTGTAATAAGGGGTGATTGTATTTTGTTTTACAATAAAATATTATTTATTGACTTTTGATTTAATAACTTTAATATTAAAAATATAAAAAATTTATATTCAAATTTTTGCATCCAGTTTTTAAGTTCAAACCAAGCTATATGATCAAAGATGGTAATGCACATTGCAACTACAGGAGCTTTTATGACATCCCATTGGTCTCAAGTTGGTCATCCCAAAGGTGTTCAATGTGGTTAAGGTCAGAGCTCTGTGTGGAGTCAAATAGTTTACCCAAACCAAACTTATCAAATATGTCCATATAGACTTCTGTCTTGTGCACTAGGACACAGACATGTTGAAATGTTCCCATGATGTTAAAAATGTATATTGTCTGGCAAGCCTAGCTTTGAAGCTTGTTGTCTTATTGCTGTTATATCTCGCTGAAATATTAGCTTTGACCAACTAGATGTAGACAAGAAGGTATTGCATTAAGCATTAAAATTGCTGTGGTAGATGTTTTTGTCCCTTGTGCCAGTCACCCTGAGCAAGCTGGCAACTCTGGATCCAGCAAAACAACTTCAGACCATTACACTTCCTCCTCCATATTTTTCAGTTTAACTTCGAAAGGATCACCCACTAAACAGCTTACAAAACACCTGCATCATTCATTCATTCATTAATTATCTTCCGCTTTATCCTCTACTAGGGTCGCGGGGGGTTCCCCATGCCCATCCAGGGAAGAACATCTTGGATGCTCTGCAGATACACCCAAGACAGGGCACCAATCCATCACTGGGCACACACTCTCTCACACAAACACACTCCATATGGGGCAATTCAGAGAATTTGATTGACCTTGATCCATGTTTTTGGACTGTGGGAGGAAACCAAAGAACCCGGAGGAAACCCACGCAGCCACGAGGAGAACATGGAAACTCCACCCAGATTGGGTTTCGAACCGGGAGTCCCCAGCGCTGAGAGGCGAACGTGTTGTAAATCTGTAAATGTAAATAATAACTGGAAAAATGGATGTGTTTTCTGACTCTAAGGCACACAGCTGTTGACTTTAGATACCTAGCCCGGCTCAGCTGGGGAGAACTGTACTCATTTCACTTTTGGCCAAACTACTCCTTTAAGCAGTTTGAACAGATTGTCACCCTTACTGACAACACAAAGTCTTGGTTTCCAATTGCTGATTAAGAGTTAATTAAATCTAATCAATAATAGTGCTGGCTAATGTTCTTTAAGGCATACACCTGTTAATGCTGCTGCCTGTTAAGTGTATTATGCATAAATGGGTCCTGGCAGTAACTGATCCATGCATTCCATTCTTGTCATACCCAGTGGGCATAAGGCAGCCGGCCTGGCTCCTCATAATTCTTAGTATTCAGTCTGCCAGGGATTGGAAGCTTTAGCATGACAGCCGCTAGCTTCCTGTCTCCTGTGAATGGAACTCAGCTGTCCATCTTCATTAAAAGTGGAGTTCTTCACTGTAACACACCCCAGTCTGCCTCAGGGCATCACAGTCTTATCAGCCATGCCCTTCTCTTTCTCCCTCTGTCCATCTGTCTCTCATTTTTTTTTTCTTTCTGATACCACTCTTCTTTCTCACCAGTTGTTCCTTGCCAAAACGCTGTAGGTCACATTAAACAGGGCTAGGTTTGCATTTGTATCCTCATTCTCCACGTGTGCTGCAAGCTTCTCCTCTGATCACAAAGCACCTATGGGCTATACTGTATAAGCTAATGAACCTGTTTGGTTTTTGATATGTCAGATACAAGATGAATCATTTGCGGCTAATTGTATGGCAGCATGATATGACCAAGAGCTCGCCTTAGGCAGTATCCCTGTGGTGTCTCTCTCTGAGATGTTTTTAATTTAATCACTACTGCTTTGTGTGATGCCTTATTTTCCGTTCGCCTGCTAAGGCAATAGACCTTGGTCTTTGACATTCACTGATAACACAGTAAAAGATGAATGAACTACATTTCTAAAGCATTCACATGGAAAATCATTTTATAAAAGCTCAATGATTAATTGTTCCTGTGGAGATACTCAAGGTCAGCCCCGAAGAGAACATTACTTAACACACACCACACATACAAATGTACCAACTTATAAGGATTCATTTTATGTCTACTATTACCTGAAACCAAAGTTCAAAATCATAAGCAATAATTTGGGATTGCCCACCAAATTGCCTGCTTAAAGACCCTCTTCTCCGCTGAGATGGCTTTTTGAAGTCATGAATTATGACATAGATTTATGATACAAGTTTGTCAAAGATTTAATGGCCAGCCTTTTTAATTCTCACCTCGGCAAGGGTCATAAACCTTCTCTGGTTTAGATTGTTTAATACCTCAATTACTATGAGTAACTTTGTAAAAAGCGATAAAAGACAGATGTTAAACAATAAGCAGTGGACCTTGGTGTGTAGAATAATCTTATGCAGATGTTGCTGCACATTAATGTGGTTTGATTTAGTTTCATGATTACTGAAAACTGATTATTTACACTTGGTCATTGTATTTTTTGGGTGTAACATTATTATCATTATTTTTTTTTTATTTGTCAAGCAATGAAAATAGTGGCAATGTACTGCTGTGCTTTGCCATGATCATTAGCCTTATATTCACCCACTATTTGTGCGTGTTGAATGTTTTTAATAAGTGTTTATGAGTTCAAGAGATCCTGAGCATTAGCGCTGGAAAATATTGCCATACATTAATTTTAAAGTCTCACCCCTCTCACATGTGTTGTCAGTGCACTGCATCATTAAGGGAAGAGCGGGTGGCACGATGTAAGACACAAAGCCCCTACATTGACATTAAGTCATTTAGTAGATGCTTTTATCAGAAGGACTTACAAATAAGAGAACAACACAAGTCAGTAGTTACTAAACAGCTACATTGTTGTAAAATCAAACCTCGTCATTATCCAATCTGGCTTCTACATTTCTATAGCAAAAACTTATGGAAGAGATGTGTTTTAAGATGTTTTTTTTTTAAAAAGCTAAGGTAACGATATGGAGTAAGAATTAGCACCCCGGTGAGAATGAATTAGAAAGCAGTTTTCATCATTAGAGTGCAGTAAACGAGTCTGAGTGTATTTTGGAATGACAGAGTGAAGGTCTCTTTTTGAGACGCTAGGGAGGACATGGGTTCCTCCCAGCATTTTGGCACAGTGTCAGGACAGGTAAGTGCCCCTTTTGTTTATTGATTTGAATATAATAGCCCATATAGTTTTTGTTTTTTGCCCCCCCAGTCCCTAGTGTAGGATTAAGCGGAAGATAATTATACAGCATAAGAAACATGTAAGTATGTCATGATTGAATGCCAATTCAACATCCACCAAAGTCTTTGTAAGCCAGGTTGGTTTGTGAGTCACCTTTGGTTACACCAAACTAAATTTTAATTGAAAACATTTTTTTTCATTTATGAAAATGCCATATTAACTAATCAAAGAGTGTGTGTGTGTTTTTAAAATTGAATGTGCTTGAACAGATTATCTGTTAGTTATTATTTTTAATTTTTATAAATCGACAGTTTTCATGTTGTGAACCTGTTTTTTGCTTTAGTAGATTTGTGCTTTGTCTAGGAATTCATTTAATCTTCAATCTTTTTTGTAGCTTTTATCTAAGGAGACTTTAAGAATCCACTAAAGCTGTACAGCAGTAAAACGAAAGAGTAAACAGCTTTTGTGTCTGCTGATGACTTCTTGCACATACTACACTACACAGATCCATAAATAGATCACATAGGCCTCATTATGCTCTGTGTCTCTGCTCAGCCTTCCGGTACAATAAATCATCCACAGTGCTCCCCTGACCTGACAAAGTCCCTTTCTTTCTTTGTCATAGAGCATGAGCGCACTCGGGGTAATTTCTTGGCCAAGCGAAATGGGAGAGGATGCTCGTCAGTGGATGGAAAGGAGACGCGGGTGTGAGGGGAATCGTTTACAGACTCCCTGCCAGAGCGTAAATCCACATAATTACCCCAAGCTTAATTACATTGTAGAAGAAGCCTGGAAATCTTCCATCAACACAACAGAATCAGAGTTGTATTGGACATGTGAGCACAGATATTAGCCTTCATTCATTCATTCTGCTGCTGGAGCAGGTGGAGCAGCAGCTTCAGTACTCCATGCTTCACTTCATTACCAGAAGCATTCTCTTAAATTGTTCTCTTGAGAAGTCCTCTTCAACAGGATTTGGTTGTCGAAAACTGTTTTTATCTTTAAACTTTTTTTTAACACTTGCAGGCAATATTGTCTGGAACATGGGCTTAGGGAAGCTTAAGTGCATATGTATGAAGCACTGGTGGTGGTGATGGGAAAGGAAAGCTTATTGCTTATTTTTATTTACTCAGTTTCACCTTTGCACTGAGGTCCAGTCTTTACAATTTTCAGATTTTTTTTCAATTCTAACGTCTACCAACTCCATAAATAATTCCCAGTTTCTTCCATGATGATTTGGTATTTGCTGCTTTTTACTTCTAATGTTCTTCTTTCATCTTCCTTTCATATGGTATGAAGGAATTCTACAACTTGAGAAAAGATCTGCTAGATCTTTTTGACTTTAATCAGATTTGCTAACTGCTTTGAGGGCTTCTTACTTACCGCCAGATGTTGAGAATATATTTCTATTGCAACAGTGCAATGCTGCAAAACTCACAGCTTTATTTACTTATTTTTTTGACTTTGTACAAAATGCACTATATGTAGGCAGTCATATTTAACTTTCTCTTTTTCTCTTTTTATTTCTTTTTTTTTTGTGCTTTTTAATGTCCTTGCTTTGCTACAAAACTGCAAGCAGGTGAGCATTCTGATGCTATTATAAAACAACTGGTCTTGAACAATGAACATTTTCTACTATTTACTATGTTCTATGCAAAGAATTAAACACACATTTTAGAGTACTTTTGAAGTACTATATGTATAGATTTATTTTTACTTCTAACATATTTGAAAAATAAAGCATATTTTCATAAGGATTAGTTGGTCTAATTTTGTCTGACTGGCTGATTGCTATTTCAACTAATCAGCTACATGAATTTGATGTACTGGCCAATGAGTTATATACTATTTTACTGTAAATAAATAATAAACAGTATACTGTGTACTAAGTACATGCATTTTGTGCTCAAATACAGTGATATTTGATTTAGTGGCGTTGGGTGCATGTGTTTGTGTTGACAATTCATTGCCAAGACGGCAATGAACGTCTGACTGTGACGTCTGCCTTGGTTGCTTTCAGTCAGTGGCGCACATGTTTTTAGTTGCCATTATAGCAATATACCATAAATTTACATAAACACAGCTCATTGCAAGACGACCACACCTGTAGATATGTTCATTGCTAACAATGCAGGTGGTAGGCATGAAATTAACTGTTGCCTTGCACAGGATGTAAGATATGGCCCTAAATTTTGCTAAAATGCCCATAGTGGAAACCTATCATTTGAACCTTTATGATTAATGACCTGCATCTTAAACATTTTTTAAGCCCGTTGCTATAGCTGTGATAATTCAAATTTTTTTTTACAAATTTTTTTTATTTTATTTTATTTTTTTTGCTTATTGTGTCACCATCTCTAGATTTCATTTTCTTTGTCAAGACCACTCACTGAACCTTTACAGGAATTGGAAGTCATTTTGGTAAAGAGATTGCAAATATGGTCATATTGAAGTGAAGAACTTTTCTAAAGTAAGCAAATTTATTGCTGGAAAAAAAGATGAAGCTTTTGCATAATTTATTGCTGTTGCTGCTTGTTTACAGAACTTAACATTAAAAGAGGGTGACATGGTGGTGCAGAGGCTAGCAGTGTTTTTTTTTTGTAACAGCACAAATATCCTGGGTTCAATTCCTTCTGAGATGCACTGGCAACCTGTCCAAGGTGTTATCCTTTCACTCTGTGAGTGCTAGTATAGGCTCCAGCAACCCTGATGAGGCTAAGTATAAATGAATGTTTCTAGCTCATTGAAACCTCTCCTCCTTCAACCCATGTCATGCAAAACACTTGCTATTTAATGCACTATTAAAGATAGATAGATCATATGGTGTTATACTATATTATACAATACTGAATTATATATTAATTTTTGCAGTTACTTACAAAAAATTAAATAATCAAAAAATTAAACATTAGTTTGTATGAAATTGACAGTGAATAACTTATTTAGCCATTAATGTCTGTACATGATTTTATAGTACTTGTCCAGCTTTTAAAATACTGCCTTTACAATAATAGAATTCAAAGTACATAAATCCTTTATTAATGGTTCGTAACATTAGTAAAATGAACTTAATATGCAAGAATGTGCTATAAAGAAAATCAAAATACCCTCAGTATAAATGAAACTAAACAATCTGATGAGGGCAAACAACAATAAAAATGTCTATTCATAAATGTCATCTGAGCATTATTGAAAATACACTTTAAATATGCTTGTTAAATGTTCAGTCAGTAATCTGAATGAAAAGCAGCTTTGTCTCGGCAAAGCAGCAGGGTTATCAATTAAGCAGGTCTAAGACATATTAGACCACTTGGGTTCCTTTCTGTGTAAATCAGCTGCTTACAAAATCACAAATGCTCTCTAATCATTTCATGTTTGTGTCCCTGGCCACCATCTGTCAGGCTTATTGCTTTATGTCATCTGAACATACTGCCTGATTTGGTTTATTATTTTTAAAAAGATGTCTTGTTAATGCTCTTTTCATGTACTTTTTTTAATTGATTTTGCTAATTCTTATGCCATAGGAAAAGAAATGTTGCACAACTTACTATATAGTTTTTAATGAACTAATTTAATTTACTGCTTAGTAGAGCCAAAGATAATTCTATAAGCATTTAATTGCTTCTTTTTGAGAGTGGAAGCCACATTAAAGAATCCCTCAGGTATTCATATCACATCCTGGGTTGTCAAGGGAAACATGGTAACCCTGGAAACTAGAAGATGATGAAACATCACTATTTATGCACAGATTTGCAATGTTAAAATCTCTCAATAGTCATGTCCCTGATGAAGATGTTTTAACTGCGAAAGTCCAGCTAGCTAAGCAAGAAATCTAGTTGGACGCAAAACCCTAACAAATAGGTTAGCTTAACCTAACTTACTGTTTACAATGCAGTATGTTAGTGTTACAGTGAGGTATGTTTCTTTATTTGGATTACTCCACATACATTTCTCTTTGCTCACTAAGTTCTTGTATGTACGCAGGCACTTTCCCAATAAAATTCAACAAAAGAAATATTGTAACTACTGAAATATTGTAACTATTGTAACTGCAGTAAAAGAAAACAATGGGTTTTCGTGAACCATAAACTTGTAGTTGCCATTAATTTAAAGAAATCTGTTGTAATAAGAAGTCTCCACATGAGATGCCAATGAGTACAGTTAGTGGCCTGTCCGTAATAATAGCTCTTAGCTCATACAGCATTGGCACTTACTTAATTTGAAGAGGGATATCAGCACAGTTGGCTGATTTTAAGCATGGTTTATATGCATGCCACATATTCTTGTGTAAAATTACTCTGTATAATTATAAAACAATCAAATCAAAGCCACACATGAGACAAGATGAGAAATCTTCAGTGCAATCCTTTTATTTATGAAATGCATCAAGTTCTATTGGCGAAATGATTTTTATATCAAAAATAAAAAGTGCTGACAGTTTGAGTAAATACAGAAGCATGCTTGTAGTTCTTCGCCTAGCTCCATTCACATCATTCAGCAAATACTTTTGGAACAATGACTTTTGGAGTTTTATAGGTCTGAATTTTTAACGGTCTAATCAACAAACTGGTACATTTAACAATTAAGCCACTGCTTATCTGTGGCATAATACAGAGAAATAAAACATTGTTGGTAATATGTCATTTATAAAAACATTTAAGCCTAACAATTAATTAGTAATTGCTAAAAAGAAAAGGTTTACTTTTGTTTGCCTTGTCCAAACCGAGTAAAACATGTTGAAACAGTTTAATGCATAATGAGCCATCGTGTTTCAGAATGTTTAAAAATCTGTTTACCAAAATCTTTAATAAAAAATCTGTTTACCATCATTTGTCTTTTATTAATTATTGAATAAAAAAATGATCCCTAAAAAAAACACTGAACCGACTTACCTGAGTAAGTATAATTAGGTATAGAGCTAGTTATGTAGTTAACTCACAGTAATATCAGTGCAGGTAGAACACTGTTAACCCATTAATTTAAGACAAGGCGCTAGTAAATAGAGTAAACCATCTAAATTATTTACCCAATTGATTTTCTACAGTAGGGCAGTTAATTTACAATTTCTAATTAATTTTTATATGCAAATTAAAATAAATGTGAATATGATCTTATTGCATAACATTGCAGACATCTAAATATCAATAAAGCTGGGTTCCAAAAAATTAAATGTATTTAATTTTTATGTTGCCAAACACAAAAAGTATATGTTTGTAACAGAGCTGAACAATACGGAATAAACATATTTTATTATACTTAGATAAATCACCTTGAGTTGTTTGATTCATGTTTCAGACATTGCTCTCCTAAATATTTATTGTTACTTTCATGTAGCAGTTGATAAGTGACACAAATTCAAATAGCTTAAGTTGGCCCTTCATTCTGGTACCGATTCTGGTAGTGTGTACTCGCCATAGTTCTTCAAAATCCAGCAGGCCTTAGAAGAAATACCCATTTACTTATTTTTCAGGCTGATTTTTTATTTACTTTTCTGCTACTATTTTAGTTTAAGGAATTAAAAAATCCTTAAAAACTGAAAATTTGGTTCAGTTTGTTTCATCTTTATAGGGTGTTTGGTGACACTGATGAACAAGTGTAAAATTTGACTAAACCTGCGGCCCATACTATACTTCCAACTGTTGTAAAAATGTTCTGCAGGGATTATGGGTACAAATGTCAGTGGAAAATTGGATTTTTGCAAAGAGCCATCAAACCATGAAAAAAGCTGAAAATGTTCTGCTTTGCTGCACACACATGGAACCCTTCGATTAGCAAGTAAACCATGAATGTGAGCAGAAATGTGTGATTTGGCACCATATGCCTAATGCATATGGTATTTTAACAGCTAGCTTATGTCATTATAACAAATTTGCAGGCTGGAATCACTGGATTTTGTCATCATTGATGAGCATTGGTTGGTATATTTTTTTTACTTTAAGTACCTTAGAAGTAAACCTAACTATTTAGGTCTATGCACTATGGTTAGAACAATACAGTGAAGCTTAAATACACATTGTAGTATTATGTCTTCTTGTATTAAATTAAATTAAATTATTAATACAAAACCACACTTGGCTTTTTCATTTATGGAGATTGTTTTTATTCAATCGGTTTATAGAAATGTTCAAGCCATACTTTTTAAAGCTTTGTTGAGAAGGAGAAAGAGAGTCTTTTACATTCTTGAGTCTGAAATTTTGAAACTGATGTATTAAGGAATAATAATTTTATAATAAAAAAAGTTATTTGGAAAAATGTAACATTGTGTAAACATAGATTATGCCATTATTACCCTCCCAGGGGTGGTCAAATTAATGGTCTGCAAGGTCACAAAGAAACCTAATGTAGGTCCTTTATTGACTAATATTAGTGTTAATATATCCACAAACAGGAGAACACTAAACAACAATGTGTGCATGGCAAGGTGGCAAGGAAAAAGCTGCTGCTCTTTACAAAGAACATTACTACCTTTCTTCAGTTTGATAAAGTTTGTTCACATAAATAAATTTAAATGTTGTTGGAACATTTATTTCTAGTGTGTGAAATGTAATAAGACTAAAATTCATATTTTTGGTTTAAATTAGAGGCATTATGAAAAAAGTGAAAAAGAAAAACACTTTCAGCATGAAACCTCATCCCATCTGTGAAACATAGCACTGTAATAGTTTGGACCTTTTTCACTACACCTGGGCAGCTTACCATCACAGATAGAACAATGAACTCTGAACAGAATTATGATGGCAAGGCAACGAAAAATTTTAGGACAGCTGTTTGCGATATGTATCTGGATAGGACTTGGGTCAAATACTCTGAGCATATCGAAAATTTTATATAGAATTTAAATGTTTTAAAATGCCAATTTAAAATCTTGTCCTTAATACAATTAAAAGTTGGTGGAAGGAAGCAAGCAAGCAGTTTATTGGTGGAAACTCACAAACATCACAAATCTGTCAGAGCTGTTTTGGTTGGAGGATAAAAAAAAGGGCAGGATTGGATAATAATCAGGTTTGATAATTCTACAGTGTTGTTGTTTTTTCCTTAACTGCTGACTTGTTTTCTCTCATTTGTAAGTCACTTTGGATAAAAGCATCTGCTAAATGACTGAATGGAAATGTAATGTAATAGACTAAAACTTAAAAGCTAATGTGCAGAACTAATGAACAGTTACTAGAAATGTAGGGATGTAGTCATTGCTAATAAGAAGAACACAACAGTTATAAAGCTTCAAGTTCAGGTTTATTTATTTCTATAGAGGTTTTTTACAATAGTACATTGTTTTAAAGTGTTTACAGTGTTCTAAGCCTGAACCCAAAAAAGGAAGCAGAAGTAAAGTTGGCAAGGTGTTGTTGGAAGAAACCTTGTGAGGACCAAGGCTCAGTGGGGGAGTCTTCCTCCTTGAGTGGCTGGGTAGCATTAACAGTTCAGGATACCAGTGTACAGTTTTACCTCTAAATTACCTACACAATGGTTTTTCCATCAACCAAGTTTTAGATACAGTGGGTTGCAAAAGTATTCATACCCCTTGAACTTTGCCATATTTTGTCACATTACATCCACAAACATAAATATATTTCACTGGAATTTAATGTGAAAGACCAACACAAAGTGGTATACAATTGTGAAGTGGAATGAAAGTTATACATGAATCAACAATTTTTTTACAAATAAAAAACTGAAAAGTGCGATGTGCAAAATTATTCAGCCCCCTTTT
>JAFMOD010000562.1:18668-39571 GCA_019802435.1 Corydoras maculifer | reverse complement strand
CCACAAAGTATTGACTCAGGGGGGCTGAATAATTTTGCACATCGCACTTTTCAGTTTTTTATTTGTAAAAAAATTGTTGATTCATGTATAACTTTCATTCCACTTCACAATTGTATACCACTTTGTGTTGGTCTTTCACATTAAATTCCAGTGAAATATATTTATGTTTGTGGTTGTAATGTGACAAAATATGGAAAAGTTCAAGGGGTATGAATACTTTTGCAACCCACTGTACATTTTCTACAGCAGATATGTAATATTGAGTTACATAAATAAATGAGAAAGTGTGATATTCACCTTCTTTGTATAATTTGGTCATCTTTTTACTACTGAAACCTGAAGTAGTTCTGGGGCTAATTTTTGCTGAACTAATTATTATTTGATTATAAAATAATAGAAAAAAAAAGTTAACCATTACTATATACACATATATACATATATGTAATATGTGTGTGTTAGACAATTGTGCCTCTCTAAGTATGTCTGTGCCACTAGCTTCATCCCTGCTGTTATTCTAAATCCTCTCATACTGTGAAATGACAAGCAGTGTCTGTGGCAGTCACACCTGAAATGCCTGTACAAAATCCAATCTAAGCACTAAAGAAGGCAGCAAGCCAGCTTTTCACAAGTACATCCTCTGACATCTCTTTCTTTCCTCTATCAACTTTACCTAAGCAGCTCTTTCCCTTTATTATTATTATTATATAGATTAATACCATTTCTCTTTTTCTGCTAATTTTCAGTGAGCAAGCTCCGTGTCCATAAGTCCAACCAGAGCCTGCAGTTTGTGGAGGACAGCCGTGTGCGCTTCAACTGTTCGATAGCGGCACAGACAAGTCCCGAGTCCCAGTATGCTGTGCTGTGGTATGCACGGAAAGCTGATGTGGCAGAACTGGATGAGCTGCTACTGAAAATTGAACGCACTGGGGCATTTGAGTATGGTGCCTACGCTGAGGAAGAGCGTTTACGCAGCCGTGTGCAATGCGAACGCCTCTCGCCAAGTCTCTACGGCCTTACACTGCATCGTGCTGAAACCAGCGACTCTGGAGCCTACTACTGCCTAGTTGAGGAATGGCTTCCTGACCCAGAAGGAATGTGGTACCGTCTGGCTAGAGAGTCCTCTGGTTTCACTCATGTTATGGTCAGAAAGCCAGGTAAGAGTGTTTTAGATGGTAAAGTTTTAGTTTAATACTAAATTGTAAATATAAACTAAATATAACATTTATTTCAGCACCATTTATATTAACCAATTATACTTTCTCCATGTACAGGTAATAGTGCATGGAGAAAATAGGTATATAGATTTCCATTGCAAACCTCATTTTTTGAGGTTTGCAATGGACACACTTTTGCAGTAATGCAATAAAAGCTGAAGTCTATAATTTGTTAACTTAATTAAACCTTCATTTAACAGACAAAAGTTTAAAGAAAGATTTTCACCATTTTTGTAATTTATTTGTTAAATATAAGCAAATTTAGAATTCAAGGCTTGCAATCTACCCAAAATTAGATTAGGATTTCTTTCCATTCTTTAAGCCTCTCAAAGCCCTACTGCAAAACAGTACTTTTTCTCTTTTTTTTAAAGAAAACAGATCTGGACCACAATCAAAGCACTATATTTTTATGCAGTCACAGTGTTTTAACTTGTACAGATTGAGACCTGAGACCTGTTTTGACTAAAGCAAGTGTCTCTCCATTATATCTTAGTATTAACGTTTGCAATAAAAGTACCATTTTACCAAAGTATAGACCAGATATGCTCTTGACACTGATGCACCACCACACAGAAGCTGGCTTTTACAGTTTTCATTGGTAACTGTCAGGATGGTCTTTTTAATACAAAGATTACAGCATATTTTTCCAAAAATGTTTGAAAGTGGACTTATCTGACAAAAGACATTGTTTCCACTGTCTTTTGGGCTATCTCGGATGACTTTGGAGCCAGAGAACTGACCCAAAAATTAATATGCATTTCACTCTGCGTAATACATCTTTAGGGGCAGTTATTGATGCAGCAGGAGTCTTGTGTTAAGTAATAGTGAGTACTCCTGAAGTGATGTAACTATGTTCATCACTGTTGCATGACATTTCTTAATGATAACACACATGTATTAGCATATTAGTGTTTCCTCCCTAAGCTGACTGATGCTATTGTCGTTATAACGTTTTGCCTTTTGTCTTTTTTTGCCTCTCTTCCAACTCAGAGTATGATTTAGTCCTCACTGCTGCCTTTTTTAAAATATAAAAATACAAGAAATACAAGAAATACAGTTTCTGGTAATGAGTTCTGTGTAAAAATTTAACTACACAACTGCTATTGACAGTAAACTTTAATTTTCAGTATTTAGTTTACGAGACATTTCGTATAACCAAATATAGGAGATGATGTCAATGTAGTAGGTTGTTGTGTGAGTTTATTTCTTTTTAGCTAATGAATATAATTTTTTTATGTTGCTGTAATATTCAAGTAGTTAACGTGCAGATGGTTTACTACCATAATACCTGGAAATCTTGCCCATACTAGGCTAATGCATGTGTTGTTTTTATGTTGGCATATACTCAAATATCAGCCTACTGCCTAAGGCAGGCTCAGGGTGGCATTTGTCATGTAGTAGGTGTGTGTTCTGTTTCTATGGGCACCCATAGCCATCTGCCTCCTCTGGCACCAAAAGGATTAGAGAGAGTGGCCTGGAATTATCCTTCTCCAGAGAAAAGTGTGGCATGCAGCCACACGGCCTAGGCTAAGTCATTCATCACAGTATATGTGTTTGTAGTTGTATCACAGAGAAACACCCTTTAAAGGCATACATACCTTGGTAGTCACAGCTACTGTGTGTGTAGCACAATGAACAGATGTGCTTATGTTGCCTTTAAGAAAATGAAACAAAATATTCAATCTGATAATGACCTGCTGAGAAGTTCACATTGCTCTAGCACCAACCATGATCATCTCACTGCAAGGAAATGATACCTAACTGCTTGCTTATCTTTATTTTTATTGAAACCTGTGGCTCATCCAACATATCCACAATACTCTGGTGCCCCAGTATGCTTTCAATGCAGTCTTAGCCATTTTTTATCTTCTTGTACTTGAAGATTTTTGTCTTTTGTCATTTCTAAGTTGCTATAGACAAAAATGAAATTTAAATAGAAAATGCTTGTTGAATATATTAATAGAGAAGATCTACTAATTTTAATATTTGACTGTTTAATAGCAAATACTCATAATTACAACAGCAGTTTGAATACCAACTTAATTGAAGCCACTCACTTTAAATTTATCTCACAACACTATAAAACACATCTAATTATTAATTCCAGAAACGGAATTTACTCTTCTAAGCTGGGTGCAACTAGCACATCCCCAATAGTGCTGAAAATGATCTATTTATTTAATTATTAGTTATGTGGATGTAATATCCCTAAGCCAGGCCAAACGAATTGTGCTGCGGCTCAGATATAGAACATTAAGTATGTTAAATGTTCTATAGATACAAAATTTGAATTAGTAAATCACAGATAAGAGTTAATGTTATGAAATTATGCAATTAAAGAATATGTTTTATTTGTTTTATCTTTTGTTAAACCCTGTGTTGAAACTAAACCACTTTTATATTTGTGTTAGCTGCCCAGCTGTTAAAGATAACAGGAGACTGTATAAATCACACAGTGTCTCAGATAAATTCTCATTTCATAAGCACCCCTACCCTAAAATAAAAACACAAAACTCTATGCCTAATCTTAAATATACACATACACATTTTCATTCATTTTTTTTCTCATTGTGGTCAGTGGATTACTGCAGCCTTTCTCAGGTTATATTTATTATTTTATATTTAGTTAATCAGGACAAAAAAATGTCCAGGACAACTGACCAGTCTAGTGCAATGTGAAAAATTACCAAACAATTAAACTAGGGCACTTTAGGTTGTAGGGGGTGGATCTGCAAGAAACCCATGAAGCAAATATCAAACTGGGAGTCATAAGCTGCTGTCCCCAACATACATACACAGTCACAAACGTCACAAAATGCTGATAGTTGAGATGGTTTGCAAGTTCTCTACTTAATCTTAATAATGGATCAATCTAGCTTTACAGCCCAGACAAACACAAAATATGCTTATGTGAGGTAACCTGAAATATCTTTAATCCAGCTGTTATGTTTCATGCCATTTAATTACTAATGGCAATATTTAGTTTATGGCCCTCTTAGGCATACAAAATCTGTATCTCCCTTGTTTTAAGCTGCAACTCATGTTAACAACAATGGACTTTATTGCTTTATGTCTAATTCCATATATTATTTGTAGTATATTTTGTATTATTTGTATGCACTATTTTATCATATATTTGTAAAGTGCTTAAGCATATTGTGCTTTTGCCCTCTTGTATCAAAATGCTTTTCTATATCATTTTATTTAGTTACCCTTAGTCCCCTCGTTGGTAATTATATATAATGTAATTCATTCACTTTGACACAGTTTCTTTACTAGAACATAAATGGTCTCCCTAAAAATGGTTTTATGCCATAAAAATGTATGAAGGGGATAGTAGCAGTAACACCTACTTTACATTTCTATGTTTTGATGTATGTTTTGTCCCCAGGCAGTCCATCCAAATCCCCATCCGTTTATACTTTTGCTCATAAACTAACTATAATATTCAGTTATTAGTTTTGAAGCTCAACCCAGTACTTAATTTGATATTCAGTGTAACAAATGTATTTAAAAAGATTGCTGCAGCATACAACACCTAGCCCTCCAATTTAAACACAGTGCCTAAGGAAATGCCTCTGCTCACTGGAGAATTTCATTATTTTTGAGCATCATATCACAAAAATGCACACTTCCCTAATATATATATATAAGTTTGTGCTGAAAACATAGACTTATATATATATGTATATGTGGTTTCCCCCTGGATTGAGGGAAAGCTCTCATTAAACTGCTTGGGTGCATGGAATCCTGGGATTGCATCAAGAATCGTCTTTAAAAACATTAATGGAAAGTTCTTTTCTTCCCTCCCTTTATCTGCTGCCTTTAATCACACATTTTTGTGCTTCATCATGAGCAGGAGCTATAAGGAGGACCTGTGAAGTCAAAGTGAAAAAAGCTGGCTGTTTTAGTCTAATCACAGCTTAGATGCTCTGAGAGAACCTGTGAAGATTTTAATGAGTGCTAATCAACATTCTTTTCTGAAGCTGCAATCCTGCACCAAACCCTCCAGTTCTGACACATTTAAGTGTGAAGTCCTATGTGGAATAACCCCAGTGTCAGTTTCAAATAAGACTATTGCAAAGCTTTTAGAAGAATATGGCCTGGGCTTGTCAGTTATTCAGTGGTTGCACAGATCACTCTGATTTCTTTATCTATAAATGTCATAAAGTGATCAAATAATTAATCTATCTATATAATAATGAAAGTCTGTGTGTTTCCTCTATATAAATCCACACTATTGCTTCGATTACCACAAAATTTGACATACTTACTCATCGGGACCCTGTGGAGGTTTTATTTTAGTAATCTTTAGCAAACTGTCAACCAAGCACCCTGCAGTTTGGGCATTGTTCTGTCATTGCTGACAGATGTGAGGACTTGATTCGTGGGTGTGTTTTGGGCATTAAGTGCAATAAAACAACCACAGTGCCAGTGGTTTGTATTAAAATATGTGAATTTCCTGAAACAACAGTACCACGAAAAAACTGTATTAATGTATTAGACAATACTAGCATAATGATTAGATACATCAGAAGATTTTATCATTAACCGCACATGCCTTACAGATATTTTAAAATTCAATACAGTATGTCAGCCGAAACACTGAAAATCGTTTTATTTAAATATTTGACAGAAAAAGAATCAACTAATCACAGACCCTTATTTTTATTTATTTCACATAATTTTTACATCACATCACATCAACTTTTTCAGAGGTGGGGTTAGTACTTTTTCCTGTGCTCTTCAGGTCTGAAATCTGTTCTTTTATTCTCTCTGTGTTCTTTCATGACAGTGGTTAAATTACAGGTGGAGGAGATGAGGTCTAACATCACAGTGCTTGAATCTGGGTCAATCAGACTCAGCTGCCGCATATCATCTCAATCCTCTAAAGACTCTCGCTTCTCAGTGTCATGGTACATGTCCCGCTTTGAGAGAGAAGGTGAACAGGAATGTGTGTTCTCCATTGGCCATGATGCTGTGTTTGGTAATGGCAACTGCAGTCCAATGGAGGAACTGAGTCCGAACTCTCGGCTGCAGTTTGAGCGCACAACATTGGATGTGTACAGCCTGACCATTCAAAGGGCCAGTCTGGAAGACACAGGCAACTACTACTGTCACGTGGAGGAGTGGCTACTCAATCCCCGTAGCTCCTGGTATCGGCTTGCCACCAACAGTTCTGAAGCCACTATTGTGAATGTCCTTGAACAAGGTATACTATGTGTTTTAATACTCAAGTGATCCACTTCTTTGGCATCTGACTGTGTTCCAGGGCATGCTGTTTAAGAAAATCTCAAGTTTTTTTAAGCCCATCATATTTTTATATGAGATAAAACCAAAGTTCCACTGGCTGATTTTTTTTGTATTCAAATTTGCTATTTTATTTGAATATTTAAACTTTTACAAGTTGCCTATTAACCACTGCATCATTATAGAATTTTAAAGCTTAAAAGTCTGGAAAATAGCAAAACTGTGTAGGGCTGTGCCAACATTTTGGGCTCCTGATGGTATTTCGGTTAAAGAGCTTACTTATGGACATTAGCAATGAGGGTTGAGGGTCGCTCATGTTTGAAACCATAACCTTCAGATAAATAGCCCAAAACCCAAAACACTCAGTTTCCACGCACTTCTGGGCTAGACAGAAACACTTCTGTTAAAATAAAGACATATAGCATTAATGCATTTATTGATTTTACAGTTCATCCTTCCATCTATTATCTTCCCCTTAATCCTCTACTATGATTGCAGGGGGAAGTTCCCCATGTCCATCCAGGGGAGAAAGTTTTCGGGCGCTGGGCAGATACACCCAGGACAGGGCCTCAGTCTATCACTGTGTAATTTTACAGTTCAATGTGTTCAATCAACTATCTACAAAATTCATTGTAGTTATAATATTTCATTATTTGCATGTTATTGCTTTTATTTGTATTTAAACCACACAGACATCATTCAACACATAACTCCAGAACTGTTCTGGACAAAATCATGGGTGCCTTTTACTTCATATTTGGTAGCACTCATTTGAGATCAAATCTAAAATCAATAATTTCCTCTAACCATCAAAACATTTTTTTCTTAGCTAAAATATTAACCACCTTTTTTGGGTGTCCTATAAGATTTAGTTCTTAAAACATTACTGGCTACTTCAGAACACTTTTAAATTACTTCTTTGATTTTTTTCAAATGTGACTTGTTTCACTATACTGCATGATCTCACATGGAGGCCCAGCTTTCTGAGACTGGTTATACACAATCTGATATTCTTGAGATGTTACCATGCACATTGTCAAGACAAAACATATTAAACCTTTTGATGAAGATTTATCCTCTGATAATATCCAGTTTGGCATTTTCATGTTTCTTTATCATCAGTAAATAGTGAACAGTTGATTTAGGTTCGATAGCCACGATTTGAACAATTATTGTAGCCTTCAATCAGATTATCCTTTTCTTTTATGGCTGGGTTACATTCAATGTCATGATTATAAATCGCAGGGCCATTTATTGTATTTATTTAGGAGAAATAAATGTAATCTTTTCACAATGTCTGGTATTTAAAAGTATATGAAAAGATAGTTAATCGGGCGGGAAAAAAATCAGTTTTTCAAGGCACATTGAGTTACAATACAAAGCTAATTACTTATCGGTAAACTAATTTAAAATGATGTGAACACATCTGGATGAGGTAATTCTGTGAGTGAGATGTAACAGAACATATGCAATTTCAAGGTAACTCCAGTTAATAACTTTTTTTTATCTTGTCATCATAAATGATGATATTATAATAACAAAGCTATTTGCAGAAGTAAGAAAAGTACTTGTATACAGATCTAAGTGCAGTCTAAATACGATTTTTTCTTTTATGAGCGATCAATGTTTCTATTGGTGTTAAAATAATTAAATGTGAATAAAAAACAGAATTCACAGTTAATCATGATTAAAATGTAAAAGTCTAAAAACTTCAGGAACTTTTTAAATACAATACCAACAGGCATGGATAAAAGACACACTCTATTTTTAAGTGCAACCTCCTTAAATAAAATATAATGCTCCATCATGTTGAGTGCTGATCCTCTCTGAAACTTTACTCTTATCAGTAGTTTAAGTTTAGACTGTGGTTTTAAACTTGTATAGACACAGCACTGGTTTATCAGAGAACTCTTACTTTGATAGCCCATTTTCCTTTTCAACTGAATTACATGCCATGTAAACACTGAACAAGATGAGAAGAGTCCTGATCCACACAGTCACTACTTAGTAAGCATGAGATGATTTGTAATTGTTCATTTAGAAAGCTGTACTTCATAAACAATTAATTGACATTTTTGACTCCTCGAAAGGTAGAGGCAGTTTTTGTGTGTAACATAAAAAAAAACCTCAAGATGTTACTAACCACCCCAGAATAATATGATGATGATTATGGTGCTTTGTTCCCTACACGTATAGAGTACGTGCATATACATGGCAGTGTTTCTGATTTCATAATGAAAATTTAAACAGATTTGTTTGAACATTTAAAACGTTATCAAACAAGACAGAAAAACAGACCACTATCCAAAACATTCCTGACAGATATTTAACAGCATTTCTTTGAGAAACAAGAAACCTAAAAGTAACAATATAGGTTTTTTTTATGTTGTTTGTGTTGTGTTGTAGAAATAAATTAAATAAAATTTACATTTGATTAAAACCAATATGAGGTCGAGCTTTATACATTTCTAAGTCTATTTAAAATTTTTCCTAGTTTAAATCTCTTTAATGACTGGATACCTTTTAACCCTCCTCTGTATCTGCTGCTGAGAAATGTGAATTTCCCACTTGCGGGACAAATAAAGGTTTATCTTATCTTATCTTGTCTTAGCTTAAAGGTTTGTGAAACCAATATTTTTATACATTTATTATCTTGCCATACAAGTGTCATGTGGACTTAGGAACTTCGACATTAGACATTGTAAAAGGCCTTTAGATGAATATAAGTCACATTAAATCTTTATATGAACTGATAAATTATACCACTTGCTCTTGGCATGATCTTGATTAGGAAAGGAAATCGTGATCATGTTGTGAGAATCAAATTTTGTGTCCTGTTCTTTAAATTAAACAAGCTACTCACTCACAATTAATTGTCACCCTACTGAATTGAAATAAAATTGACATTAATTTCACTATTAAATTATTTGCTAATCATAAAGGTTCCCACTCTTTTACCACTTACAGATATGTTGGGTAATTTTCCTCTCAATATATGGTTATTAATACCAGAGAGTTGCTTTTACACTAGAAAATAATGATAATAAGCGGTTTTTATAGCAATGTGCTTTAATACATCTTCTCTTTTTATTTCTTTCTAGTCTCAACCTTGCAGTCAGTGGTGTGCTCCAACAACTCGCTCTTCTATTTTGTCTTTTTCTACCCCTTTCCCATCTTTGGAATCCTGCTCATTGCTGTGCTGCTAGTACGCTACAAGAGTCGCAGCTCCAACAAGAATCAGGAGGGCAAGAACGGGGCACCACTGCTGTGGATCAAAGAACCCCACCTAAGTTATTCGCCCACGTGCTTGGACCCCCCAGCTCTGAGCCTTCATCCTGGATCAGTGGAGTAAAGAGGATAAGAGGCAGCACCCTGTCTCACTCATCCTCAATCTTTTTCTCCGTTTGTTGCTATCTCTCCTGTTCCTCAGGAGCGTTCTGGGTTCCTGCCTTCAGCCCTGTTAATCCCTCCATATGGCTGACTGAATTTCTCTTCAGTTCATGTGGCCATGTCTATAGTGGCCACTGGTGGAAAAGCCTAGACGTTCGGTTCAGTTGTTTATTTCAAAGAATTTGTCTTTATGTCATTTTTACTCCCGATATCAGATTCTTGATCATAATCTTAAATTACCTTCTTCTGAGCAGAAGTGCCTGGGATGATGCATCTTCTTCGAGAATTTTGTATAATTTTAGTCCCTTTTTCAAATGTTGCGGATAGACTTAATTCTTCAACACATGAAGGCTGATGATCTTTAAGTATTATTTGTTCTCCTGTGGATCTTTCTTTTTAATGGACTGGCTGGTTAGCCACTGGTCTGTAACAGCTTCAAGCAGAAATACTACATAGGCTGAGAAGTGTGATCTTTCCAGCAGTGAAAGGTTTGCAATGTTTTTCGCCTTCGTGATTGGGCGTGTGGGACATTGCTGATCTGAAACCAGTATCTGTTTGAACTAAATAAACAGAGCTAAGATTAAGTACTTACTCACCACTGAGTGTAGTAACACTGCATGGTGTCAAACTCATGTTCACTGCCAAAGACCTTCTTCCACCTGTACTCATACTGATTCTCAGCCACTGAGAACTAACAAACCTGCCCATTTCCTCTAACTGTTGTGATTGACTAAGTTCCATTACATTTATTTACATAAGACTTTTGACAGCTAACCTGCAGTTTCATTGCTAGTGCTAAGGTGCTCTGCTAGCCAGTGTTTTGCTTTGGTTGACATTGTGCAAAGTTATTTTTTTCTCTCTTTGAAGTAGGGTAGAAGATGTGACACACTGAAAACCTTCTTATTCCAGATTGCCAGATTCCAGATAACTTAAACCTACTTGCCAGTTTTAAAAGACAATCCTGGTAATACACAACATTGCTAGTGTTATGTGGGGTCTGTAGTAGTGATCCCGAAGTATCCTAGAGATATTTTGTAAATATGGATTTTAAGGTCTTTTAATGAAGTTGTGTTATATGTAGTCTCAAGTGCAACACTTAGTGGTAAAATCTAGAATCATTAGGGGATCTACATGTAGACACTAGTGGGAACACTCTTGGGATAATGGATAGGATATGTACTGCCAAAGTTTGCCAATCAATATACTACCATATTTAACTTTGCTCTGTTAGATTATTGAAAGACAAACAATTTTCTTGTTTATGTAGTTACAAGTGTGAGATGACACCATGTGAATCATATCTTTGTATGTTTGTATGATTTTTTTTGTCTTTTCAGCACTATTTAGTACAAACATAAAACACTGATCTTTTCTAAAACACAACTCCATGCCACATTGTAAACATGTTGAAAATAATTGTAGTCAATGATTGGCAAATGGCATAATTAACTCAATATATATTGAACATTTTATTTTCTTAACTGCATCGTAAATAGAGCTCATTTGGTAAAAGTCATAGAAACACACTGGACAGCTTATAAATCCATCAAAGAGGAAACACATAGAATGACACATTTGCGCGTGAAGGCAAGTCTCCTAATTCACATGTCTTTGCACACTCGGGCGGGGGGGGGGGGTTAGTGAGACCCTGGCAACTCCCAAGATGCAGTTGTTTCTAATTATGTAGCCTAATAAACTCATCAGTATTATTTATTAAATTATTCAATATTTTTCATATACTATTCTGTTTTATTTTATTAGATTCTTCTTCTAACTATCTTCTGTATATTGTTTAACAGACAGTGGAGATTAGATACTGTCTCTTTGATCATCTACAGTAATGCCATATTTACACAAAGTGCAAAGCCAGTTGTCCTTAATGCTCTGCCAATGGATGGCAATGTTTCACTTAACTGAACTCACTTTTTAAAAACATTTCTCTTCTGTCTGTGTTCTGTTTAACAGACTTTTAAAAGTCTGTTCAGTAGTTTTCATACCAATTAATTTTTTTGTGTTTGACATTTATTCTTAGCATTTAGTGAGCTAATGATAAACTCCATGTCTCAGTAACAGACATGTTTTGTCTCTGTATACATTACAGGTAAACATTAAATGTAGGTTGTCATTGATGATTTAACCAATAAGCACCACAGCCAAATGCCTTTGAGCAAGATGGATTCTGTTTGCCTGTGTATAAACTGTAATGCATTAAGGTAGTGGGTCAAAAAAAAGGATTTTTTTCCCATAAGTATGTTTGATCTCTAAAGTGCCGTGCATAACTAAAGGAGAGTAAATACTCCTCCCCAGGCAGGCTGTATTGCATGCTAACTTCTGTAGAATGATGATAAATTTTGCATTGGCTCACCAAATTTCGGGATATTATTGCACACAAACATAAATGTCTGTGAGGTAAAAATTTGTGTTAACCCAGTTCAGATGCAAATTGACAAACCCCAAGCACTGATAGCCTGTGGGTGCTAAATTTTTGCTCTCCGTGACTCTGGAGAGAACTAAAAGTTTAAGTTGATTTGTAAAGACAACAAAGGGGTCTATTCAGAGAAATTTGCCTTTTATCTTTGTATATTGGTACATAAACTTCAAATAATATATTACCATCAGAGGTGAAGTCGAAGGTATGGTTTGGTAAGACATTATTCTCATCCATGAAGTCTGCTGTACTGTTGCTCCCGACACTAAACTAATATGAAACTCGTTCTGATTATTACACTGCCATCATTTTGAGGATATGAAGACTAAACCATATTCAAGAATTTGATTGCATGAACAATGATGAAAATGTTCAGAAAAATACATTCATTATAGTGTGAGTGGAAGTGTGATTATATTTCCTCAAGATAGTTTCTTATTTCTCTTTTTTTTCAATTCTTATTTAAAACAGCCATTTGGTCAGTCAAACGCTGTGAAGTGCAGTTTGTGTTGGTAAGTGCCACTTGAAGGATCTCCTAACTTAACACGGTCAAATTTCAAATAATACAAAGATGACTAATGCAATGCCACATTGGGTTTGCTGTTTATCTGACATCATTATTGGACTAATCATACATTTAATGTAAATGCACACCGGAGCAGATATACAGTAGTCTGTTTAATGGTTGTCTTGGTAATTTATTAACTGTGAACCATTCACTTGAATGTTACCAATCTGTAAAGTCAAGCATCCTTTGTATGGACTTTAAACAATAAAGCCACTGTTGTGGCACAGTGGCAGAGGGATTATGAGAGGTGGATAGTATGTGAAGCAGACTTTGTGGGTTTAGAGCGATCAGCCACACAAAGCTGTCAGTTCCTTTTATTTCTCTTTTAATTTGTGTCAAACTGTATAGTGCATGAAGGAAGAGGAGGTGTTTTGATGTTTTGAACTTTTGAGCATTGTATTTTGTGGCATCATGAAAGTATGTTGCCACCCGCTCCATCTCCTGCAGACCACACTGACATGCTGAAGCTTTTTCCACCCCTTGCTTCCTAAACAATGAGACATTTTGCTACACATCTCTTTTTTTTTTTCTTAAATAGGTTTTTTATTTGTTACATAATGCTTTGCAGCCCTACTTGTTACATTATGTATAATATCATAAAAACATAGCATAATAAGCACTACAGACTTCTGCAGGCCATGTTTATTCAGCTCATTTTTAACATCATTATGATCACCTCAGCCTATTTGGTGTTTCTCCCGTTTTGGTTTTGGACTGCTCTCTGCGTGGGAGATGGAGAATGTGGCTGGGTAGTGTGTTATCACAGTGCTGCCACCATTCGATTTATAGAATTCCTGTTAAACTAGTGTTTTAGTAGTTCAGCGCGCCTAGCTGACCCATAACACCCTCACAGTGTTGTAGACGTGTTCTGAGGGCTGCATGTCATGGCTGTGTGCTGACTCCAGATACCTGTGAAATAAAAACTAAAACATTGTGGTGATGTGTTCAGTTCAGACAGTGATGTTTTATTTATTTCTTTTCAAGTGTTGTTTTATTTTATTTTTTATTTTGTAATTAGTGCACTGATGTTTAAAAAGATGACCATAGATTTTTTTAAATGCTTTTCTGTGTTCTGTTGTAATATGTTTTGTTTTGATTGTTTATATATGAATATTTCATTGAACTGTAGCAGTTGCTATCACAAAACGGCACTTTGCTATTCTGTCAGTTTATTGCAATAAAACTCTTTCAGTGCACAGTGGTTCAAAATGTGTTTGTGCAGCGTGTTGAGTTGGTCCTTATTTATTGCAGTCACACAAGTTTTACACATTTTACTACGACAGAATATTCATACATTCATTCATTCATTATATTCCGCTTTATCCTATATCAGGGTCGCGGGGGGGGATGCCCATCCAGGGGAGAACGTTTCGGGCGCTGGGCAGATAGGGACAGGGTGCCAATCTATCACTGGGCACACACTCACACACACAGACACGCACACAAACACACTCTACATGGGACAATTTGGAGAACTCAATTGACTTGATCCATGTTTTTGGACTGTGGGAGGAAACCGGAGAACCCGGAGGAAACCCACGCGGACACGGGGAGAACATGGAAACTCCACCCAGATGGGGATTCAAACCGGAAATCCCTAGTGCTGAGAGGCGAACGTGCTAACCACTAAGCCACCGTGCCGCCCATAATATTCATACAGTCTTTCATTATAAAGTCTGCTCAAATGTTTAGGTGTTTTATACAAATAAATGCAGCTGTTGTGCAAGTATTTCATTATATCTGTTTACATCAGAGTTTATTCTCCAATAACCATTTTCAGTAACATATGCAACAGCCACTGGATAATGACACAAAAGCATTTTACACAAAGCCCCCTCCTTCAGCCACTGCCTAAGTCACACAGCACCAGAGCCCTATTTACACTCATCCAATGAGTGGTGAGTCCATGGGAAAGAGATTAGATCTCACCGTTCGCCTGTAAATACCTCTGTGTACCTCTGAAAAACTAGAAGAAGTAGCTGGGGGTGGGGACATCTGGGCCTCTTTGTGATGGGTAATTGATGGTAACTGCAATTTATTATATGAATTCCGAATAAAATCAATTAGAGGTTATAGAGATGTAAAGATTTTTAAGCAGAATACAAATAACCAAAAGGTAAATATAAGTGTGACAGGTGCCTGGGGCACCTGTCCCTCATTTAATGTACTCATTGTCTCCGTTGGGTGATTGGTTTATTTTGTGCACGTGACTGGGTGTTTTTGTATTTAGTTTCCGTATTCCCTCTCCCCCGTGCACGACTTTGTTTCGGTTCCCCCCCTGTCTGTTGGTGTCCCTACACCATTTCTAATAATAAACCCGTTTTGTTTTTATCCCGGTGTTACCGAACTCCCGCGCTCAACCACGGTGCAACGCTGCACAGTATCCCCCCGCAGGTTGTATCCGTGGGATCGTTTCACCCAGCGGACCGGCGTACGCAATTTTCTTCGCGTAGCCGTTCCCGGGAAACGCTCATAACGCGCAAGCGGCATACGCATTCTTTTCCGCGTAGCCGATCTCCCGGGGAAGAACGAGCAATATTCTAACAATAAGAAAATTGTTTGCTATATTGTTGCATATTGTTGATTTGGTATGTCCTGTGATCTGTTTATTTGATCCTTCAGGGCTACCTGTTGAGTCCTTATACTCCTTAACAGACAAAAAAAATTTTTTACATGACCATGTTTATCAAGATTGTGTATGTTTTTTTGATCCATCCTTGTGGATAAATGTGGCTTTAATACACACAAGTCGGCTAATTTGGTTGCTTGCCACAGTCCAAAGACATGTATTGAAAATGAACCATAGACTTCAAAATTCCCCTAAATGTCAATGTGTTGCCTATGTGTCTGTTCGCTTTTTTTTTTTTTTTCACTTTCATTCAAATAATGCTAATATTTTTAAGATATTTTCTTTAAAAACAGCTTTATTTTATAAGTATAATAAAAGGTGCAGTACAGAAAAAGTTTAAATGGTTAATTGGCTTATAGTTCCAGTGATGAATATATTTGCCCATTGATTTTTAAACCGAGGCTTGACCACATACTTTTTTGGTGACAAGTAAGCAGAGGCTGTTCCACATTAGTACCCAGTTTTAATTGTCTAATCTTAGCTTCATGTAATGGCTAAAATTTTAAACAATTGTTTATTTATAAATACTAAAAATCACACTATCAAATAAACTAATTCAAACACAGGGAAAATCTCAATCTTACACGCAATGCTACTCAAAGTTCTGAAAAACAACTTTGTAACAATAATATGACCCGAGTTGTACAGTATTTCGCAAAAGTCTGGTCTAATGTCCTTAAATTTTGATGACTTTCTCAAAAGTAGCAGACATTCTTTTTGTTTTATTTATATTTATTAGAATGAAAAATATTTAATACAGCAATGTGAATGTAAAATTCTGTACATAAATGATAAACATTACTCTAGTGGATATTGTAACTAACCTTTACATGAAAAATCAATAGAATATTGACCAAAGATCCCCAGACTTGTGCATAAGATTGTAAATGTGCATATTTTACAAACACACTGTGCTGTAAAAGCTGTACTGTAGGAATTTCTTTCTTGTTTTATGAACATTTTTGTTGTAAAACTTGGATCCCAATCTGAATGGAGTTTCCATGTTCTCCCTGTGTCCATGTGGGTTTCTCTAGGTTCTCTGGTCTCTGGTCAGTCCAAAAACATGGATTCAAGGTGATCAATTAGAGGTTGTAGAGATGTAAAGATTTTAAAGCAGAATGCAAATAACCAAAAAGTAAATATAAGCAAATTGTTTGCTATATTGTTGCATGTGTATGTTGTTGATTTGGTTTGTCCTGTGATCTGTTTATTTGATGTTCCACATCCCACAGTCCAAAAACATGAATTCAAGGTGAATTGGCTGCTCTAAATTGCCCCTATTTAAATGGCCCCTTTATAGTCTCTGTGTGTATATGTTAATGAGTATGTGCCCATTGA
Source organism: Corydoras maculifer (assembly GCA_019802435.1). Taxonomy (NCBI): domain Eukaryota; kingdom Metazoa; phylum Chordata; class Actinopteri; order Siluriformes; family Callichthyidae; genus Corydoras; species Corydoras maculifer. Next base: position 22,754 of record JAFMOD010000562.1, on the reverse strand, counting down.
TCTTCCAAAGACCCAGCTGTTAAGCTCCTGAACTTTGCAGATGACACTGAGCGGATACACTGTAGTGATTGAATCCGTGTTGTGCTCATCAGTCAGAATTTGTTTTTGAGCAGCCACCAAACAGACAGAAAACTACTGCAGAGAACAATCAGGACAGCTGAAAAAATAATAGGTTCCACTGCCCACCATTCAGGAGCTTTACATATAAAGGACAAGAAAAAGAACAGAGAAAATTATTAGACTCTTCCAGGCCTGGACACTACATCCTCCACTCCCTGCACTCTGGAATATGCTACAAAGTGCTGAACACAAAAACCTTCAAGCACATAATCAGATTCTTTCCTCAAGTCAGTTCCCCAAGTTTTTTTTACGCTTAAAAAAATTATTACCACAACATTTGCACATGTGTATATTGTTATACTGTATACTGCATGCATATTGTTTATTGTATAGTGTTTAAATTAATTTTAAATTATCTATTCTGTATTGTATCATATATCCGTTTGTTGTATAGTTATGTGTACAATACTAACGCCAACTCACTTGGCCAATAAATCTGATTCTGATTCTGATAGATTGCCCCCCCCCCCCAACCCACGGTCCTAGTAGAGATTTAAGTGGAAGATAATAAAATGAGATAGTGTATTAACACACCTATAGCTCCTACCTCTAAAAGGTAAGCATATTATATGTACTATCCATATTTAAAAATTGTTTAATTACTTGCATACATAATAGCACCACAGATCTTCACCTAATGTACCACTTAATGTTGCAATCAGCATATTTCATTACGTTAGTGATATGCTTAAGGTAAAAGCTAATTAAGTAGTGGAATTGTGGTGCCTTTGTGTTTCCATAAAGCATATAATCGGTGAAAAAATGTAATGCAATAATTTGTTTGTAAAATAGCTTGTTTTAAAAATAATGTTGCTCTCGAGAGCTTACCTTACACTTGCCCTGCCACCTTTACTTTCAGGGTATTGCTCTCATTATACCTCCCTAAAAAATCCTCTCCTGAGTACACTATAATATTGTTAATGGATAAGCCAGCATTCAACCCAAATCTGGTTTGAGAGCTAGAGACCTGTATCACTTTTACCTTTCCTTTCTGAAATACTTGAATAGGTGGTATCTACAATGGTCTCCAGGTTTCTTACACAGAACAACCTCTTTGATCCCAATCAGTTTTAGGGGTTATTCCACTGAGACAACATTGCTTTCTGTGGTTAACATATTTAAAACTGTTAAAGTAAACTCTCAGTCAGAATCAAAATACTTTTTTAATCCCCAGTGGGGAAATTGCATATATATATTTTTTTTTCAGATTCAGAATACAGTCCTCTGTCCTCATACTGCTGGACCTCTCGGTAGCTTTTAATACAGTAAATCATCAGATTCTACTGTCCACTCAATTTAAATTTAAATGTTTTCAAACCTATCTAACAGGAAGTACCTTTAAAGTGTCATGGAATGGGCTTTTAACACTCACTAATTTCTCACTGGAGGTCCTCAGGGTCACCTCCTCTTTTCAATTTACATGACCTTAGTGGGTGCCATCATTATTGGAAAATGGTTTCTCTTACTACTACTCAGCTGTTAGTTCAAGGCCTCATTCTGTACCGGCTCTATTACTATAATGCTTCGCTTGTTAGTATTTCAACTTGTACAATCAGGCCTCTAAAAACGATTACAAACTCTGCAGTTTGCATTGTGTTTAACCAGCCCAAGCAAACTCATGTAGGCTTCCTGTAGCTGCTCGCATTCAGTACAAGACACTAACTCTCGCCTACAGGACAATCTCTGGATCTGCCCCCTCTTACCTTCAATCTATATTTCCACAATACACTCCAACTCATTCAGTTCGCTTAAGTGATAGATGTCACTTGGTGATTCAACCTCACCGTGGCGCTAATTCTCACTGCTAAATGTTCACCGCTGCTAAATGGTGGAACGATATTCCCAACTTTATCTGGAAGGCAGAGTCACTTAGCATCTTCAAGAAATAACTCGAAAAAACATCTCTTCCACAAACATTTATAAAAAAAAAAAAAGGGGGGGAACAGATAATGATCAGGTTTGATAATTCTGCAGTGGGGCGGCACGGTGGCTTAGTGGTTAGCATGTTTGCCTCTCAGCACTAGGGATTCCCGGTTCGAATTCCCATCTGGGTGGAGTTTCCATGTTCTCCCCGTGTCCGTGTGAGTTTTCTTCTGGTTCTCCGGTTTCCTCCCACAGTTCAAAAACATGGATCAAGTCAATTGAGTTCTCCAAAATTGTCCCATGTAGCGTGTGTTTGTGTGCGTGTCTGTGTGTGTGAGTGTGTGCCCAGCGATAGATTGGCGCCCTGTCCAGAGTGTATCTGCCCGCGCCCGAAACGTTCTCCCCTGGATGGGCATGGGTAACCCCCCCCCGCGACCCTACTATAGGATAAAGCGGAAGATAATGAATGAATGAATGAATTCTACAGTGTAGCTAGTTTTTGCTTAACTGCTGACTTGTGTTGTTCTCTCCAATCTAAGTCGCTTTGGATAAAAGAGTCTGCCAAATTACTAAATGTAAATGTTTTTTTTTCCTCTTGTGTGTTTTTGTTTATATAACAAATAGTATATAATGTATGTAATTATTTTAAAAAAAAAATTTTTCAAAAAACGTGTTTCATTTGACACAAATTACATGTTCTGTTAATTAAGTTATTTTGTATCATATAACATATATAACTCATCTTGACACTGCCCTCCTCATTTCATTTTGGTCATTAAAATTTATAATTTAAGTACCATTTATTAACTGTATTTATTAATTAGAGAGAAACTTGGAACAGAAACAAAATAAGTGTAAAAAAGTTTAAAGTATATGCAAGTTGAAAGTTAGCATTACTAACACACTGGTAACAATGTTCTGATAATAAAGTGGTAGCCATAAACGCTTCGGTGTTTGTAAGTAAAGTTGAGATTTAGCTTGTAGTTTTCCACTTCATAAACAATTTGTCAAAATTTTTCAAAAATTTAAATGTGAGTTTGCAAATAAAAAGTTTTTCTCTTTTACACCTGTACATAATCTTTTGCACATTTTACATAAATATCTTACATTTAAAAAAAAAAAGATTTGGAAATCATATTTCCAAACATGTCCTAAAAGTAAAGACAGAGAACCAAATGAAACAAACAAGACAAAATGACTGGTATATATATGTGTGGCAAAAGTATATGAACCCTAAGAATTAGAAAGAAATTTAAAACTTGAAATCTAAAAGAAATGCAAGATAAGATTATTTTACATGATCAAAGCTTTTTCATTAAAACGTTGAGTTGAGCTGGAGTCCATAGGATGGACTAAAACAATGGGAACATGTTTTGTATTCAGATGAATAGATGGTTTAGCTTTTGCATGCCAAAAAAATTAAATAAACCCAGAATGTTAGTAAAAAGTGAAATCAGTGCACATGGACAGCAGTTGTGATCTTCATATATGTATATCTATAGCATGTGTGCACTTCACTGGCCTGTATGCACTTTAGATCAGTCTCCTATTGAAAATGCATGGCACATCATAATGAAGAGAATGTTGGACCCAGACTGTTAAGCAGTTCAATATTAATGGGTTGTATTGAGTATTCATTGACTAGCTGGATTCACCAGTTAAATTTTATGTTGATAATTAAATGTTGGCCCTGTAGATAGAATACCTGCTGTACGCCTAAATGGCTGATAAAATGGCCTTGTGTTTTAATATTCTTCTTCCATTTCTTTTTTTCTGATTATTGTAAACCAATTGTTTGAATAGGCCTATGTAAAAAAAATTAAGGACCAATGTGCAAACATCCATTTTAAGTTGAATACATATTAAGTACAAATTATTCATTCATTCATTCATTCATTCATTATCTCCCGCTTATCCTCTATTAGGGTCGCGGTGGGGTTCCCCATGCCCATCCAGGGGAGAACGTCTCGGGCGCTGGGCAGATAGACCCAGGACAGGGCGCCAATCCATCGCTGGGCACACACTCACTCACACAGACACACTCTATATGGGGCAATTTGGAGAATTCAATTAACTTGATCCATGTTTTTGGACTGTGGGAGG